>JAOTQH010000011.1:1140570-1159251 GCA_025631255.1 Cornus kousa | reverse complement strand
GGCATGTATGGGGAATCCAACTTTTTATGGTAGTGGAGTTTTAATAGTTTTTTGTTGCATTGATAAGAGTGAATTTTCAAATATGCCCTTACTAAAAGACAAAATAGTACTTCGTAATTAGTGCAAGTGTTTAATTAAAAAGATAGTTTGGGAATGTTATAAAAAATAGTACATTCAAATTTGGAATGGACATATTTTTTGGGACATCCCAAAATGGAAAGATGGACAACTATTTTGGGACGGAGGGAGTAATATTTATATATATATATATAGTAATATAGTGTTTACGAGGGATAAAAAGAAGGGAATAGAGTATTTTTGTTTGACAGATTTTCTATATTAAATTAGATAAGGGTATGAAAGATATTTCACACTTTTAGGGGAGGTCAAAGTAATAAAGCCAAACGCTCTATCTGTGTGTAATATATCCAAACCTCATGGGAGGTCAATGTAATTTACCCTTGTTAAAATGTAAAAGGGTCCTTACCCAGTGCATCCCCCGTTAATCAAGGATACTAGGAGGGGGACTAGTTAAAAACCCAACCTTTTTGAATTAATGCACACAAAGTGGCTACTCTCAAAATTCGAACCTGTGTTCTCACGCTCAACAACCCGAGAATTTTATTAGTGCACCAAGCAATGGCCCCTAAGAGTGTCTCCAATGCTCTCTCAAATGTCCTCTCAAACTTAAAATATAGGAGATTTTGTTTTTCGATACACTCCAATGATGTACTATACAGCCTCTCAAAATATGAGATTATCAAAACTTTTCTCATATATAGCAGGTTGTTATAAGTTGAGAACTTGAGATGCTAAGCCTTTTTTTTTTTTGTATTTTTGTGCAGATATGGGCCGGAAAGTCACATGAAAAAGCAGGAATAATACATTGATTAAAATAAGGAAAGTAATGGTCAAAGTGTCATCTCAATTGAAGCAGAATTGCTAAAATATAACATTTTGGATGAAAATGTACCATTGGAGTAGAATTGCTAAAATATAACATTTTGGCATTGTAGCTCCTCTTCAAATATAACTTTACTATAGAGAAATAGCATTTTGCATTGGAGATGCTCTAACAAATTGTTAAACATAATCAACTCAAACCTTTAAATCCTTGTACAAACTAAAAAATATCAAAATTACGGATATTAAGTTCTTAGTCTCTTGTGACTAAAAAAACAGAGATCAAAGAACCACTGCAATATTTCAAGACAGATTACATAAACTTGCCCAGAAATTTGTAATCTTAATCTTCCCTTTTTAATATACACTATGTGCAACAAAGGGAACCGGCTCGCACTCCCAAACATTATCATAAAAAAGTAGAGAGAATATAAGCAATATATTACCTTCCAGGATAACCACCAGTTGTCCTAATTGACTGCTCCAACTCAAGAATCAATTTCTCTAGAATGTCTGCCTGTATAAGATGTACAGAAGAAACACTAATATTCACTATTGAAAAGTATACCACCAAAAGACCCACAAATTTCAATAGCGTCCAAAGAAACTTTCTCCGGGTTTCATATGATCACTATGAAGTGCACACTAACCTTGCCAGCTTGATCATAGAGGGGAGAAAGATCGGAAAACAATGAAGGAACTCCCTATATGCATCATAAAAAGAAGTGTAAGTTCTGCTTCTTAAAACTAAACTAACCAGTCAAAGTAACATAAAAAAGAACCATGAGTACCTTTTTTAGAAGAGGCCTGATATAATTATCAGCTGCTTCTCGAAACTTTTCACCATTAAGAAAATCAAGCGGTATTCTCTGACAAGGGAAAAAACCAATGTCCAATAAAAGTCCTGGAAATTAATGATTTAATTTATAGAAACTGGGTAGAAAAGAATGCATATAAGGTAAGAAACAGAATGCAATAGCATGTCTGTCCTCCCTTCTCCACAAAAGAACAAGAAAAAAAGAAAAAATAGTAATACTGTAGCAAGACTAATCGGCAACATTACATGATAGCAATGATTTTCTAAGATATGCAAAACAATAATTATAATTAATATCAAAACAAAAGTGGCTAACAAAAGCATTCACAAAAACGAAATACATAATCCTTAGTCACTGACATTCTATCTTGTGTCTGCTATAATTAGGCATAGTGGTTCCTGGGAACCACGATCTCAATTTAGTTAATCAATAACATAAATGCTTTATTAAATGAAGGAAGAAACATAGGAGGGAGCTAGCAGTGAAGATCACACATGTTTCAACATGAAACGCAAACATAATTTTCAATCCTCCCGAAATCTAAATTATAACACAGATATGCAAAAAAAGAAATAGCCACCGAAATGCATCAGCAACAAATTTATACGTTTAGATTGACTTTCCAGTTCCTCCTATGGGCACCAAGATTGATGAGAGTTCTTCAGGTTACCAATGAGTTCGTGAAATTGTCATTTTAATCATTCCTGACATACGTGCTTCCTACGAACAATAGTTGAAAAGGTTGAAGGGCATATTCATTTGTGTTATATAATCTGGGGTATCCTTTGAAGCCAAAGCCATGAAATTCTGGTAGCATACAGCCCTAGAATATGCAAATCTAACTATTAAGGCTTCTGGTTGTTTTTGAGCCCTCTCAAATACTCATTTTGATCTCAAACTAATGGCATGAGGTTTGACTACATGAAGCAATATTTACTTTGTCCCTACAAAGCAACATTGACATTTGTGTTCTTGTACACACAAGAAACAACTTCAAATTTTATTAAGTAAAACAAATAACAATGTTATACAAGGAGAGGAAGAATTAGATGTGCTTGAAGAATTTTTAATTGTTTCCTTAAGAATTCACACTTCAGAGAGATGCCCCTCCAAGTTGGGGCCATTGGGGCTGACCATAGTAGACCACTATGTACCACATCACCAGGTGGCTAAGCTGAATCCTTCGCTGATACAAGATAACAGCAAACCAGGCGCAAACACAAAATAATACTAATCTGGGATTTCCTTAAACATTGGTAGTACAAAAATTTATATGGTAGAATTTGTTTATTGGAGTTATGGACCTTTAATTTAAAACAAGAGAGCTAAAACTTGAATTTTACCAAAAAAGTTGTCAAACTCACTCCGATAGTTTATACTTAGCTTTGATGATTTAGAGGTAGTCCTCAAGTTTCATGTTAGTACATAATCCTTGAGACATAGAAGAACCCAAGATCTTCACACTCTTTTAGGCAACATATCAAAAGTTATTTTGTTTGACACATGTGAAATAACTTAAAACTACTTACACAGAACCAAAAATGCAAAAAAGAAACAAAAGATCATTAGAAACTATCATCTTAGCCCACACCAGACAAAATAAAGCAACCTTTGTTGTACAGACTATAAAAACTACAAATGTACAACACTAGTAAAGTAAATTCCACTGCAATACACATGGCTCGACATATTTAATACAATGGGACGAAACCAAAATGGACTTCCACTTTTCTGTTGAAATTCCCACTTCTCTTCAAGGACTTCATATTAGTCCTCAATAGTACTTTAGGTCTTCTGCGGGAGGATCAGCAGTAAATACTCTCAAAATAATTTTATCAGCCATATGGTCTAAATATGTGCTTAGCTGGAAATATTTATCCTCCATTAAGTTTATCTCAGCTATTTGTTGCAATATGCCACCGGTCACACGAATTGCTCAATTAGCAGGAGGTGCCTTGAGAATCAACTAATCCATATAACAACTTCAGCACCAACAGGCCAGTGGCCTAGCGGTACCAAGCTCCTACTTCTCAAAGAGAGGTTAGGGGTTTGAGCCTCAGTGGAGGCATGTCTGTGTGAGTACCAACTAGGGAAAAAAAAAAAATATATATATATATATATATATATATATAACAACTTCAGCTAATAGTTAAACTATAATCACACCCCAATAATATTTAAGGGACCGCAATGCAGGCCTCCTTGGAGGACCGAAAATAGCTCCATCCCCACTAAACAGCATGCATAAGCACCCAACAGCACGAACAGAGGCAGACAGAGAAACCAAAGAAGCTTAAATGAATTCCTAACAGACTAAAATATAAACAGGTACAATCTATCAGAAAATCCACTAATGGACTTTCTTGAATAGGATAAAGCAAGAGCACCAAAAAAATCCATATTTATGGTACTGATCAATATCTTTTCCATCACATAATCTCACATCGATGTATTTCCTCATGGGCTACAGAATTGGAGTGAGTCGCTCTTCACTTTGCACCACTTGGCACTCCATACACAACAAGACCATCCATCAATAGTTACTCTTAACTAGTTAACTGCCAAGAGTTTACAGTCAAGTAGCACCTGGTCAGCGAAATCAAATTTGACCCAGACACAACCTAAAAGAAAAAGATACTTAGGATGGGGCAAAAGGTTGCCTGATTTATATCCTTGGCTGATTAATTTCCTAGAATCTCAATATGCATCTTTTCCACAGTTAACCACACCATCTTTTAATGCACAACATATACCGATTGTAAACCACGTTGTTTCCCTCATCACTCACAATTTTTGTAGACCATATTAAATTAACTGCCACTTAAATTCCAGCATAGACAGGCAGCCCAATTCCACTAAATTCCATGCTTGTTACTGATAAGTGGAGTCCCATCCCAAATCAAAGACATACACTAGATCCCCCATTTTGTATCCAAACATCAAATGTGGCCTAATTTCAAGTTGTTTCCAAAAACATATAATTAAATAAAGGCCAAGACTACCAATTTGGCAACAAAATGTATGAACACAGCAAATGTTTGTACAGCATATTTAAAATTTCCCTTCAGCTGAATTTTAAATTTATCTTGTGCAGCAGAATAAAATCATAACCCCCCTTTAGAAAACCACAAGTTCGTGAACAGATGTACAAATGAACATGAAGATCACGAACCAAGAAAAGCCTAATATGTTCGTCACAGTCCAAGGAGAATTTTTTTTTTTTTTAAAGGCTGGACAAACACACGTGCACAGTATATGATAAAAGAGCAGCTCAATGTTTGTTAGTCAGTGAAATTAAATGTCCTTTTTCAACTTATCAATCAACAGATCTATTTCCGTACTGAAATATGGGGAAAATATGCTAATTCTTGAGAAAGCAAAGATGGGATCTGTCACCTTAACAGCAGATGACAAACGGTATTGCTGCCCGAGCGATTTGTACAAGGCTTCTAAGCGATCAAGTTCGGCAGAGGAATATTGACCACTTTCCGGAAGTAATCCCACACACTTTTGCAGCCCCTCGTAGTATCTAAAAAAAAAAACAGAGAGAGAGAGAAGATAAAATCAGTTAGTTTATGGTTTAAGGGTGTTTGTTTACCCCACACCCAAGGGAATAGGAATTGGTCTCGCGCAGGGGTAGGTTTTGAACAAACTATGCCAGCTTATGCCACTGAAACAAAATATATATCCAGTGTCCACCAGTCCAAGAGAATTATGATGTCATTGTGATCTATTCTCTGACTTCCACTCATAATTTTCCATTTATGTAAAAAAAAAAATGGTGCAAATATGCCAAACAACCTGGCAGCGCCCGATTTCGGCTGCTGACAGTAAACAGTAACCTGAACAACCATAATTGCAGAGACATAGTTTTAACTTTTAAGTCTGCAAATGTGCAAATCACAGGCACAAGATAGCAAACTGATTGCAGCTGGTTTGCGCAGCTACCTTTGGTCATAAAATGTGGTATATAAAAGTCATCCACAGCACCAATAAGTCATCAATAAATATAAGTTTTTGTTGGTGAAGCAATTTTTCATTTAATTAACTATTGCTTATAAACATGAATGTTATATCATTTGGGGAAAAAAGGGGGAAAAAAGAAGAAGAAGAAGAAGAAAGAATTAAAAAACAAAAACGTGACTATATACCTGTAATTGTCAGGATTCATCGAAAGTAGCATCCTGTATAACTTTTCACCTTCTTCCTGGTGACCGAGCTTCACAAGAAGAGAGACCTCCTGCTCCTTATAGGCTAGCTTATCAACCTATAAAGAAATCATCAAAAGGGTCAAAATTGAGGTCCAATTAGAATAAACATATAAAGTTTATTATAGAACTATCCTAGCAAACTGTTAATATACACTTACAATTTGATACTCTTTCTTGTGCATTTCCTCAAGAGCTCTCTCAAGAAAGCCACATTCCTCTAATAAAGAGATCTGTAGGAGAATATCATATGAATGTAACCATAAAAAAAGCCCAGACATTGTCATCATTTTTGTAGCTGAAAGCCAAAGGTTACAAAGCTACAAAGAGCTTGTGCCTCTATATAAAAAGATTTATGAGTAAAAGTAACAAATGAAGCATTCATGCACAGGGATCAAAAAGAATCTCTGTAATCCTATTAAACTGAATTGTTCCCAACTTTAGTGATTTATCAGCTGTGACAAAATGTCCACCAAAATAAATAAATTAAGGCACACACGTATGTACTTATGTTAATTCATGTTTTTGTATACATATGATAATAACAAAGTGACCTGTAGTAAGAAGATTACATCAAGCACCAAATAGGTGAAAAGAAAAATATGTGCCATTCGGGGATGTATAATCCTGTATATCAAAATCACTTACCTTGTACAAAAGCATTTCCCCATGCTCACAGCGTTCATTATCTGGAGGATAGTCGTCCTCAAGAGTTCCTTCATACGCTTCAAGGATATCAACAGCTTTTGACCCACTATAAAATAAACAAAAAAGTGCAAGTAAATAATTATTACAGGAATCAGAAAAATATATTGAATTTCATTCCCATCAACTTAGCACTTAAATTGATACAAAGACATAAGGAGCCAACACCTGCTAATTACTTTAGCATAGTTGATTCTATCCAACCTATATAATCAAACGTGCAGCTACCATTCATAAGAAAAAATTATAAATCAAGTATTCAACACAAAACTATTAAACATATAAAATAAAATAAAAAAACTAGTCACCATATTTGTGAGCCTGACATGAAAGATACAATGAGGGGGGAAATATGATTTAACTAAAACCATTTTCCCACGTTACGCTGTAGGCAACATTAGGAGGATTGTGGTCCACGAACTATCTATAACCCTCTCTATTGTGGTCCACGAACTATCTATAACCCTCCCTATTGTAATTTTAAAATTATTCCAGAGTCGGTGATTAAGGGGACCATCAGTAGTAAACCAAATGGAGCAAGATCTTCAGGCATCCACATATGGCATTGTCATGCTAGTCCTTTAATAGGATAGTACTGCAGCTTTCACCACTTATTCATTCTATGAGTTTTTTGCATGTCAACAACTGGATGCCCAGCCAACAAAATAAATTCTCATACTTCCATCTTTAAAATAGAAAATTTAATCTGTTCACGTGAAATTTAAGTTTTTCTTATTTATAGACAATTATTATAGTTCACTTCAGTCTACTGTGTTGTGTGCACTCGTTAAGCTTACATGTGGATTTCAGTAGTGTAACATGTCTTTACAATCCCAACTGGAAAAATGTGTCTTAACCGACAGGCTAGTCCCCTACTTCTTAAAGAGAGGTCAGGGGTTCGAGCCTCAGTGGAGGCATGTGTGTGTGAGTACCAAATAGGAAAAAAATAATAATAATAAATAAATAAATAAATAATTCTTTTTTCTTTCGTAACTTATTACATACATCATTTCTATGCAGCGGTTAGCAACTTGGAAAAGAATGTTTTAGACAAATAAAAATTAGATTAAAGAATTAAGAATTGATATATACCATTATACCAACAATGACAAAAAGGATGGATGCACGTTTTAGTGGCAATATTTACTATCCATCAATTTTGAGCATATCTTACTAACAAGAAAAAAGAAATGCAGAAGCTTGTGGGTTCAAATCCTATCATCTCCAAAAAAAGAAATAAATATAGTTTACCACATCAGCCAGCTAAAATTACTGGAAATCAAAAACAAAATGCTAACAAGGACTTATTGTCTACTTCAATTAAATAGTTCCAAGATATATTGGACATCTCCAAAACGAAAAACTAACACACATTGTCAGGAAAAAAGACAATCATGTCATTTGCAATTTCTTTTAGTATTCCACTTCTTTGATTAAAATACCACTGAAAAAGAATCAAACAGCTGACAACAAGCTAGTTCTATCAACTCCATAGCAGGCACGTTAATCTCAAAGAATAAAGGATAAAGGAAAAGATGTTAAATCATTAAAATTTTAATATCCAAGAATCAGACAATACTTTGAGTTCAAATGATGCGAAACAGCAAAGCCAATCCAATTCATGCGATGATTCGGTTTCAGAGTCAGCAATCGTTGTCTTGTTTCCACAAAACCAGCCAAGTCACGCATTTGAGCCTGTTATATAGGAGGCAAAAAGGGCACCATTAGTTGACACATTACATTAATTGAGGGACTAATCGAGTTCTTTTACAAAAGACTATATAAAGTAAAGTCATTCTGGGTAAAATGTCAGTACACTTCCACTTTTCATTAACTTCTCGCAGTATTGATCCAATAATAAATTAAAAAAGTGGCTAAAGGCAAGAGTTAAAACAAGAGACAGCAAATAAAGCACATAACATTGCAACTTAAAGCACAAAAAGGGAAAATACTACTTGAAAGGGTCAGAAATTTGTCTACATGGGTCAAATACAAAAAATTGCTTGGTGATTAACAAATTTTACGTCCTCTTTTAATTGACAACAAAAGGGCCAGACAAGCTTGTAGGTAATGCCCCTTTGAACAGTATCACCATCCCTTCCTTTAAAAAAAAAAAGAGAGTTCCAAATAGCAATAGAAGGAAACAAGAAAAAAGGCCATGTGAACCATTATAACATTAATTTGATAACCTCGGACACAATGACAACACTATTTGCAACTCTTTTACATCTTAGACCTTACAAGGCACCATTAAAGAACCATTACACATGTCAGAGTTCATTTTGTTTTCAGGAGTCTGCAATAGACATTAATGTCGAACACTAATACCCATGTTAATAATGTTCTTGTTACATAACTACTTATCTGAAAGAAAAAAAAAAGTTTCTTGTGACATAACTAAAGGGTTGCTATTTCCCTATTTTATAAGCAAGCAACCAAATAAGAAGACAAATAACACGCAATGCTTATTTACCTGTAAGAGTGACAGGTCCCGAAGTATTTCAATGTTGTCTGGATCAATCCTCAGCGCATTTCGGTAGCATTTAATTGCCTCCCTGTATTCTCTGTCTGACCGGTATAAGAGACCGTAAACATGCCAGCAAACATGACTTTTGAGGTCATTCTGCATTGAGAAGAGAGGTTAAGCCTGATATCATATTATACGGAGCAATGATGCTAAGGAAACAGTCATACTTAACAACTATAATAAGAAGAAGTCAGGAATAATATTCCAACCTTCAGTCCAAGCCGCACAAGTTCATATGCTTCTGATTTGCGGTCCATGCAATTCAATGTTAACCCCTTCATTGACAAAGTTTCTGGTAACCAGGAGAGGAACAGAAAGACAATAAAAAAAATTGGCACTGAGATCACAAATCAAACAAGAAAAATGATAGATGTTCAATATGAATAAGCGAATGAAAACAAAACTTAGATTGTTAATGCTGCATTGATGACATTTCCACAACACCAAAGCTACTCAGTTAAGGAATAAAAATTTTTAGAGAAGCTATTCCAAATGAATTATATTTTGCCTATCAAAAGAAACTATACTACAAGAAGAGTGACTGTTTAGAGAAGTGTTCAGATTTTGACTATGCATAAAATATTGCAAGAATATTGAATGAAATTTCAGACATTTAACTAGAAAGTTCTTTAACTGCGTTACTTTTAGCATGTCCCAATTTCTTTAGCTATTTATATAACTGCAGACTGGTACCCCAAGCCACACAACGGCTGCCAGGAAATGAACCAAGAGAATTGTAAAGTCCCCCGTATACGATAGGTGTTCAGTAATGTCTTTGAGTTTCAGCA
Organism: Cornus kousa; assembly: GCA_025631255.1. Taxonomy (NCBI): domain Eukaryota; kingdom Viridiplantae; phylum Streptophyta; class Magnoliopsida; order Cornales; family Cornaceae; genus Cornus; species Cornus kousa. The sequence continues at coordinate 1,149,302 of JAOTQH010000011.1, read as the reverse complement.
CACTCCACAAAGCTTTGGCGACACAATAGGTTTAAAATATTTACTACTCCAAATAAATGGTTCAAGCAATGCATTGCCATGGCAACTATTTGATCTGTGCTTTTTTTTTCTTTCTTGATGATACTCTGTCCCAAATGGACATGGACAAAGAATCAAAACAGTCAATTCCTTGCCAATTGGACTCATTTTTTCCCTTGCATCATACCCATACTGGTTTAATCCAACAATAATTTTAGATTTATCGCAACGTAATGCAAATAATTTATTCAACATGTACGACGATCATTATGAAAACTTTTGATACCAGATTTTAGTTTTAAGCCCCTCCTCTCTCATCCCCACCAACCAAAAAAGCAGCAAATTTTCTAATTAATATGGGGGATTTATCTATTGATGGTTCTAAATAGATTTTTTGCTTCATTTTATTTATTTACGTTTTTTTTTTTTTTTTTTCCTTCTTGGGACTTCCACTCTTGGTACTCTGTGTTTACTTTCAATAAATTTTCTTTTGCCATCATGGAAATTGGTTGAACCAAACTCGTATCTTTCATTGAGAAAGAAGCAATTATAAAGATTTTTGGATATTCTCCGGAGCCTCTACTTGAATCAAAGAAATCTGGAACCAACCCAAGGCTGATTTCCATTTCTATTGGAACGAGAGGCTTGAACATATAGCCTCATGCCCACTACATCAATTTCCAAACAGTCGTAACCTATAAATCTTCCCACTATTTGATATTAATAAAGTTGAGTTATCTTTTTATATAAGTAATAGGAAACAAATTCACATGCTCCAGACTTCCTTTCTTTTTTGTTTCTGAATATCTATATATTTTTATTTTTTAAAAAAAAGAAGGAAATAAAATGGTTGCCATAGAACCCCCATCAATTCAATTTCATTATCTAAGCTTGGATTGGGGGGATAAGAGCATTATTGACTCAAAGCAATAAATTCAAACAAAAGGTATTAAAATAAAAATAAAAATAAAAAACATAATAACAAGCTTAATTCAAAAATATTTATTTGCTCAGCGTTTTGGCAATCCTAGCATACCTCCATGATCTGGAAACTTCTTCAATATAGCATCTGCCGCCTTCAACCCCTTCTTATACTGTTTCGTTTCATATGATTTCTGCAAGGATGAAGACATTTTCATTCAGCGGTAGTTTTCATATTAATAATGTCAAATAGAATAAACAATATAATACTGAATCGGTGAAATCATGGTAGATTTACGAACTTTTACAGCACTATAAATAACTCAACTAAACTCAGCAAAAAACATTGTCCCAACTATTTTGGATTAATTATATGAATCCTGTTTGCCAATCTGTTCAATTGAGAACCCTTATTTAATTAAATCAAATGCTATAATATCTTTTCTCACTATCTCAGCAAATGTTAATGGATTTTTTTTATTATTTTGATAAGTTCAGCGAATGTTAATGTTGGTCTACCTCTTTCTCAATCATCACCCTCAATGTGGATTGTGCCATAAAAAACTTAATTACAAATAATAAGGTGGAGATGAATTTTAAGATTTATTCTTAATGGCAGAAACTCTTAGGCACAATAGTGCCCCAGGTTCAGAGCATGTGAACAATAGAAGGGGTACAACTAGTTGTTTCATATTGGGCAGAAATAGCTTTACTGCTGTTGTTGTTGTTGTTGCTGCTGCCTACTTAAGAACTCAATCAATTTTTGGGTTTAGTCAACTCTGCATTGATGTTAGTTTTAGATTAATATTCTCCCAGTATAATTTTATTTACTCCCTCCTCAATGGTTTGATTTCTGTTTTTCTTTTCTTTTCTTTTCTTTTCTTAAAAATGTTTGTCTGGAAATTTGGTCTGCTTTCAAAATGGTAAAAATATTCATTTTTTCATTCCTGTCGTCTAATCATAGTCAAACATGTCTTCAAACTTGTTCATCCGAACTTTTATTATTGCACCAAGCAATGACAACTAGATTATAGTAATTGAGAGTATTTTGGTAACTTTTCATCTGTAGTACAAGTACCATAGACTGTGATAATCGCGAATGGTCTAATTGTGGGTCAAGCTATGTTATATGATCAGTATATGCACTAATTATCAGATATAAAAAAACATTGGTCAAAATATCAAAACTTTCCATCTTGAAATCCATATTCTATTAGGAGTAAGAAAGTCCAGCAGCCTACAATATATCCATGTGCTCTTCGAAGTCCACCAATAAATCAATTTTAAGCAACATCATTCCACATTTCCTAAGATGTCCTGCTACAACCCGTATCATAGCAGAAATGGATAACCCCCATTCCTTGACCCAAATAATATTGGTAGATTGGAAGATGGACTCCACAAATTCTGCAAGTATAATGGCACACTGTTGTGCCATAGTAAATAATCATTCTTTTTCCTGTGATTCAGTGAAGCTGCCAATCCGTGGACCAACCACACCCACAACTTCAAGGAAAGGCCTGCCATCAAATTTCTTTCTTCTACTTGATGCACCATAGGATACTTGATAAAAAGAAACAATGTGCCACTGGATGTCTGACATACATGCTTAATTTTTCATCCATCTTTTCTTCCCCAAAATTTACACTTGCTAGACACGATTTAACTTGTAGCATCATCATTATAGCTACCATCTTCCCTAAGCTGCATGAGCATTGTCATGGAAGTCCCTTTTTCAAATTCAACAAAAATCGGAACATAAATTATCATGCATGTAGCACACCTGGTTTTGGACATATGTGTTTGACAAAAGAACAAAAAAGGAAGACCTACATCTATCATAACACAAACCTAGATGGCCCAACAAGGTCACTAAGTAGTCTTGCTCTTGCAGACACGTTTCACATGAAAAAAAAAAAATAGAATCACAACTCCTTCTAGTTCGTCGGTATAAAATAGTAATTTAAAAATATTTTAAGGTAATCATCTCAAATAAACAGGGGACATTGCTTGGTGTGGTGAAATTAGCTCTATTTCCAATATTTTCCCTCTAACACCCTGGGTAGGTAATGCATTTTATTCATCTCAATACACACTTTTTAATGAAGCTTGGTGAAATCTCATCATGCATATTTGGTTAATGTGGAGAAAATCTACAGCTTTACACCAAAAAAATGTACCTTTTTTCCTGGGAAAACGTTTTCAGCAAAAACAAACAGAACCTTAGCCTAGAAGCTAATAACATTCAATTACTGAAATTCGCAGCTTTAAATGAGTTCGTACAATACAATCAAAAGTCTGTGTCAGCACACACATGTTTAATGTTCAAATAACATCAAAATTGAACATTAAACGGCAATATTGCTAATTTATACATAGTAACAATCATAAAAGCACTAGGGTTTTAGGGAGAGATACAAAGTGATATTAAGTGATTAAAGAGCAATTAAACTTCGATTTTGTAATGATTATTATTGAGACGGAAAGAGAACAGAAACCGATAACTTACAACGATGAGCTTGAAGAGGTTGGCCTCCTTCGGAGGAAGAGACGCACCCATTGTTGCAGACAGAAACTCTATAGATGTCTGTATATATATAAGATATAGATTGATAGATAGATATATGTATATATGTGTAGAGAGAGAGAGAGAGAGGGAGAGAGGAGACGAAGTAACAAAGTCACAAAGTGTGGAGGTGGAGTTTTTAAGGGCTGCGCGAGGAGAGAGAAAGGGAGAGAATTGAGTGTTGGTGGCGTTTATCTGCTGCAACCCTACTGAGAACAAGAAACAAGCAAAGTATGGGTACATCCGTCATTTAAAAAAAAAATAAAAATTTAGCAGCAAATCTTGTATCCAACTGAGGAAAGTTGTAATGAGCACTCACCATGCACCGACTTCCTCCTTTTGACTACAATCAAAGGACAAATTTTTTTTAGTTTTTTTTTTTCCCGGAAGGTTAACAAATTTTAAGAGAAGGATTTTGATCATTCGAAAAAGAACTATATTTGTTAAAAAAAAAAAAAAAAAAAAAAAAAAAAAAAGAACTATATGAAAATTATATTCGAAATTTTACATTAAATTATTTACTTTAGATTGCACTCATTAGTTTAACTTTTATATTTTTTTTCTTTTGATATGTTTTATGAAGTTGAATCGTGACCTAAATTGGTTTGTATTTCTTTATTTAAGATATTCTAATGTTTTTTTATGATACAATTGTTTAAATACTAACAAAGTGATAATATGGTCAATGTGTGAATTTTTGTACTCAAAATGTGTTAATTTAATGAATAACTCATCATATTATCACGAGGTGTACTTCATAATAAATTTGAGTAGAGGGTCGTGTATTTAATTAATAAAATTCATTACTAAAATTTTCTTAGTTTTTTTTTTTCTTCTTCTTCTTCTTCTTCTTCTATATACATTGCACATTTGAAGGTTCTGCCCATGTTGTATGGGTCACTGGGATTTCTCAAATTGCAAACCAAGTCAAGGCACTTGGGTGGAACTCATTGATGCTGTTTTTGGTAGCACAAAATTAGTTTTGAAATTGAATTTCAACTTCAATTTCAATTTTAAGTCACCATTTTAGTTCTTCCAACACATTTTTGTTTTTTCGGTTCATTTTGTATTGTTGGATTATCTTGTTCAGCATTATTGGTCTTTGAAGCTTGCCTACTAAATGAGATTTAATGAGCTACTTGCAAATATCTTTACAAGGCAGACCTCATATATGAAGAAAATTGAGCACATTCATGTGGTTAGTTAAAAGCTCAAGAATAAGTGTAAAATGAGTGGAAATATAAAGGAACAATATAAGAAGACAGAGAAGTTATGTCGGTTTTTTTTTTTCAGAGTTACATTTATTTTGTTTAGAAAATTGTTTTGAATGGGATTTTCGAAGATAATGGGAGTATTTATAATTATAATATATATATATATAATTTTTTTTTTTTACCTTGACAAAAATACACGCATTCTCTTTGTCCCTGATAATTTGGTGTACTTGCTAAGTTTGGGAGAGTAATTGATTAATTACACTTCACAAAATAATCCCAAGTTCAGAAACCCTTTCAAGGAATATGGAACTGACAGGAATTAATCTATATATTTCCTCTATAACTTATGACCACCATCCAATTTGGTTCATCTTTTAATTGAAAATGCTAAGAGTGACTATTCCAAACATATGTTACATTTGCCATTATTTACAGAAAATAACTACACCCAAGTTCAAACCTACATTCTCCAACTTGGCAGCAAAAGCCCCTATTTCTCATGGGTGGGTAACTATAACACATGGATATGCTTCATGGGCTATACAAGCCGCCTTGACTCCAGAAGAGTATGGGGTAAATTGTTAGGGTTTCCTACATCAGCTCAAAGATGATGAATAGATAATGCAAGGGTGTAAAACAAAATTTAGAACATAAAAACAAATGCATTTCAGTGGCTGTACAACAAGAGATTTTGGACAACACAAATAAACAGAGGAGATACATGCAGAGGTAGCTACATGGTTCCAAGACTGCACATCAGCAAGTGGATCTCTCTCTCTCTCATCACACATGCACACAGATGAAGTTAAACCAGCTTCAATCTTCATCTCGAATTCGGGAACTTCGCTTAGGGCTTGGAAAGCTTAGAAGCTATGGTACTGTAAGCAAGGTCTATCTCCTCTTCTGTCATCTCAATAGTTTCATCACTGTCATAAGCTGCTGCATCACATGCGACAACATCTTTGTTACTCCTCTCACTTTTATCAGTCTTCGGCTTTTTCTTCACTGACAAATCATCATCTAAACTGCTAAGTTCTGCCTTGTAAATTCGTTTACATGCCATGGCTTGCTTGTAAAGATCTTCCTTAGGAAATGAGGCCGAACTAATTCCGTTGCCCTCAAGCTTTGCCAGCTCCTCAACCACCCGAGGAATGAAGTTCCACTGCTCAGTTATTTGTTGGATCTCCTAATCACACGTTCATTATACACAAGTAGAAAATGAATGAAAATGCAGTATCTATGGATATTTCAGGTCAAAACTAACATATTTTACCCATAAGGAAGTACGGATCTGAACTTTTAAAAAGCAATCATTAACAAATTATTATCACATAAATGGTGCAGAGAGATAAAATTTTCATCAAGACAGTACAAGAATCAGCAGAACGAGAAAAACTGTATTTCAAGCAGGACTTCGGAATTGTTGATTAAAAAGACCTGCCAGCTCACTGTCCCAAACAAGTGAGGTAAAAACATGACTTGGTATTGCTAAAAGATCAGTGGGGTCAGTTAGATGAGATCAGCTATGTATAGAATGGAATAATCCAGTATCGCATAATAAAGAAAAAGAAGTATCAAAGTGCAAGAGAAAGCAATGGTAGGCATCTGAGTGCTCCATTCAGCAAACAGAGATTTTTAAAATTTTCATGCTCAGCAGTCAGCAAGCGGCTTAACATCGAAGTAATAGAGTCGGCAATTAAAAAGTACAAAGTGGCATCAAGACTATTATGCAATATTGATCCTGCCTACGGATGGTCCAGGAGGAGTGTACTAGAAACATACCTAATTTTGGCATTATTTTGCACAAAGTGACTGCTCACATATTCAAACCTGCGTTCCCACACTTGCCTGTTCAAGCTTTTACCATTGTACCAAACAATGATTCATAGCTATCAGCAGCAATCCTCAACTATTATTTAACAATGTAGAAGGAAAGGAAAATGAATTGCTGATCCAATTAGTAGCGGGATTCGGGAATCTCACACACCCTATTAACCAAAATTTGAGTATCACAGAAGAAAACAAATGATCAGCAAATAAACATTCATGTGATATTATGGAAGCCATCCTATCTCCAAATAATGTTTGGTAACAACCAACATGATCTTGACATTGCAATTAATGATTTTGACGGTCAGAAGACCAATTGAATTGCATTCGATTGTCACAGTTGTGTTTAATGCCAACACTCACTTAATTGTGCATATATTTTCAGATTTGTGACTGATGATTTCCAGGACTGGTAGAGAGATGCTGATAAATTGTATATCCCAAAATCCTATTTCCTAGTGAGTAAACCGCACACTGGAAATAGGTCCAGATAATCAAATCAGAAGTTGTGCCCATCTTTTTGCTAAGAAATGAAATTATGGTATACCTGTTTTTGCTTAAGAACGTCTATGGCGTCTTGTAAACAAGTCAGTATCCCTTCAGCAGCAACTTTCTTTATCTCGCTTGGCTCTGGCTGTTAAAATCAACAAAGGAAGGATAAGGTTCGCACAGGATATCACTCACTCAAATACACAAATGAGTAGACAAAATTCAGATTTCAGTGCCTTTCAACACATCAATCTGAATGGCAGGTATTTCCCAAAAAACAACAATAAGATTGCTCATCGATACGAACTTTATGCTAATTCCGACGTCTGACAGACGACTTGTTAAACTGAACCCATTGTATTAATAAAACAAATGTGATTTAACGTAGGATATCCAGATCATACACAAGAAGATGTGAGAGTAAATGCTAGACCTGAAAACGTGTCCACGATCAAAAGCTTAAAGAGCAAAATAAAATTGCAAGTCCATACACAAATTTCATACTTTAATTGGTTACCAAGAATGAAACAGAATTACAAGAGCAACTAAAAGCTATAAGTCCACATAACAAATGTACAAAAAAGGTCACATTATAACTACACCAATGCAAGCTTTACCTTTTCTTCTTGGCTCTCCAGCCATGAGATGGTTTTGTTTAAATCCTCAGTAGCCCACTTCTTCACTTTAGAAGGAGAGAAATGCTCTTTAGCAGGATTAGAAGCTCCAATCTTCTTTACATATAAAATACAAAACAGATCATCATGACTAAATATAAAATTAAGTGCTGAATCAGATATGCAGCCCACTTTCTAATCCCATAAAAGTTTCTGCGCAGTTCTGAAATCTCTACAAAATGAAAACTCTATTCTTGCTTTGAACAATAACAGGAGTCTTGCTAAGCTGCTCCATAATATGCTTACAGAAACCAAATACTTACTGCATATAGATTAAATGCCACTTAAATTTAAAGAAAAATCACATTCACACGAGCATGTTTAAAAATCAATAACAACCTTGGACGATGCAGAGGTAGTTGACCCTGAACGTGATTTTGTTTCTACTAGCTTCTGAGATTTCATAGACACAGATGCTTCTTGATCTGCAAGCACTCATTAAGGAAATTAGACTTTTTAGTAAACCAGCAGAAAAAAGAGTGCCCTCCTTAACACATGATAGAAAAAAGAAAGAGACAATAAACGGGTGCCTATCTTCGACATTAGATTATTGCAACTTGTACATTGATTATGAGAGGAAGAGAAATCAAATGTGCTTAATAAATTAGTGATCTTTCATTTTTTAAAGAATGTGATGTCAAAATTGATCTTAAGATACACTGCATTCACTTACAAGTAACAATATGGCTGAACATGGTCAAGGGGGAAAAACATTAGGTAACTATGGACTAATGCCCTTAGAATTCGGCCTTAACGGATAACAAATTGTAAGGATTAGTGTGCCTACGTACCCCGTAGTATAAATACATCATTTGCATTCTTTTCAAGTATTATATGGATGTAGCAATGCATATAATCCATCTAACTTAACTCTAACTACATGGCTACACTGCTGTCAGCATATGGTCAGTCGATTCCATTCGAAGTTCTGTAACCTACCTTTTTTTTTTTGATAAGTAAGAATATTATAAAAAGCGCTCAAAAGGGGAGCGCATCCCAAAGGAACAAAAACAGGCA
>JAOTQH010000011.1:1111746-1127889 GCA_025631255.1 Cornus kousa | reverse complement strand
AATAAATATACCACGCTCATCTCCTCGCAGAGAGGAACGCATTCGTATATAGATTCGCAAAAAATTCTTAATGGAATCTATTTAAAAATCCTTCCAAAGTTTGCGTTTTCTAAACTTTTGATAATGGTCTTTTGTGCACACATGGAGTTGAAAATTTTATCACTGAACTCTGAATTCTGAAGGCAATCCTCTGATATGCAAAGTAGCCTGTGTTTTAATTCTTTCCCACCCTTAAGTGCTATTTTATAAAACTGAATTTTAAGTGCTGAAGTTTTTTAATGTAAAAAAAAATTGAGAATTTTTTTATGTTTTTGAATTTCAAGTGTTCAACTGCAACATAAGTAATAAAGTGAAGTCACTGTCACTTAAAATTTTTTCCCATTTTAACTTTTACGTGCTGCTCAAGTGATATTCGAATTGCGTTATTACACACAGTTAGTTGAATAAGCACTTGGTAATAAGTGCTAAATCGGGTTTTCAAACAGCACCTTAGTTCATCATAATTTTGGACTTACAGAATCTCTACTTAAATCTCATGAAGATAACACGCGTGTATACAATTTTTTTGCTTCTGTTATTGACATTTTTGTTCAACTCAGGAACGACTGCCTCTTGCTTGGTTCCTTAGCAGTTCTCTGTTTTCTGTCTAATTCAATTCATTTAGTATACTTTAGTTTTTTGATGTATATACATTTCTCTCTTCTTTCTAGTACTAAAGTTTTATTTTTATTTTTGGGTAAGCCCCTGTATGAGGTCAAGTGAGTGAAGTTTTCTTCCTTTAGATTGGTGAAGAATGCAAATGAGGGCTATAAATCTTCTTTAAGTTTTTCTCCTATACTGATGAATCTAGAATATAATATGAAATTATGAAACATAATTGATATTTATGTTGAGGAATGTTAATGTTTCATGGAAATTTGTTGAAACCGTAATGATGTAAATAGAAGTTTAAAATTTACAAGGAACTGCTAACTCAAGTGCGATATTACTTTCTGAAAAGACTCGATAATGCTAGTAAAAAAAACTTAATTCTAGAAAATGGTAATGTAATGCTACTCTAGTTCTTCTATTGTAGGAATTTTGGCCCAATCATATAGTGGTTTGGTTCCTAGTTCAGTAGTTGACCTGCTGGTTCATTGCCTGCTGCTTGAAATGGAAGGTGGGTTTTCAAACAGCACCTTAGTTTATCATGAGCTTGCATTTCTGGCATTGTATCTGATGAATAGCTATGACAATATGGTTGATCTCATTTTGTGGTTAATCAAATCCATAGAGGTACTGCCAACTTGACTTAAGGAAATGAAGATTTTGGTGATGAAAACTTTAATGTAATCACACTCGACCTCAGTTGCACTATAATTAGATACACTAGCATATATTGGGTTTTATCACATAATTAGCAATTTCTAAAATGTTTCAACTACTCTATTTTGAGTTTTAACTAGAGCATGATAAGAAATCTGTTCTTTGTATAATCGGTGGTTTTAAAGGCCGTAAGGATAATGTTTTTTTCTTGATTGAACTATCTCTTGCATCCTGTTTTCCTTTGAGTCTCCTTTGAAGTGCTACTGTTTTGTCATTACTTTTGATAGTTGTGTGTGTTATTGGTGTTTAAGGAATGTTCTGAAGACTTGGAGCAATTGATTGATTTATTTATTTTTCTTTCTTTCTTTCTATTCGAGCAACCATAAAGTTATCAAGACATTTTGGAAGTTAAGCTCATTAATATTTTTATCATGCTGGTAACAATTTCCTGAGCATTAATGTTTTCTTGAAACTTATTTCTACTATTGCAGACTATGGTGAAGTCTTTTGAGGTTACCGAATTACCAGGTACATGATTAACATTTTATATCATCTGTTTGTTCCGTAAGCAAATGCATTTATTCTTGCATTCTCTCATCTTGATGACTTTGCACTGATCTAACATCTATTCTATGTTCTTGCAGTTAGATCCGCAAAATTTATAGCACGCAAGCAATGGGTTGTAGTTGGTGCTGATGACATGTATATTCGTGTATACAATTACAATACAATGGATAAGGTCAAAGTATTTGAGGCGCACACAGATTATATTAGGTGTGTGGCTGTTCATCCTACCCTTCCATATGTTCTGTCATCATCTGATGACATGCTTATAAAGCTCTGGGATTGGGAGAAGGGATGGGTGTGCACTCAAATTTTTGAGGGTCATTCCCATTATGTGATGCAAGTGACATTTAATCCAAAAGACACCAACACTTTTGCAAGTGCATCTCTTGATCGCACTATAAAGGTATAAATGGAATTGTCTATAGGTAACCCGTAACTATGATCCTTATGTCTTTTAGGTACAAGTGACATATAGACTGGTTTTGTCTCCTTTTCCAGATTTGGAATCTTGGCTCTCCAGACCCAAATTTTACACTGGATGCTCATTTGAAAGGGGTAAATTGTGTTGATTACTTCACGGGAGGTGATAAACCTTACTTAATCACTGGTTCTGATGATCACACTGCTAAGGTTTGCCACCTAAGTTTCCTTTTCCTATCTGTAATACGTTTGCATACACGTATTATTTAGAATATTTATGGTTAAATCCTACTGAACAGGTGTGGGACTATCAAACCAAAAGTTGTGTCCAGACATTAGAAGGCCACACACATAATGTGTCCGCCGTATGCTTTCATCCTGAACTTCCCATAATAATTACAGGATGTGAGGGTGGTACTGTTTGTTTATGGCATGCAACCACTTACAGGTAAGTAGTGCTAATTCTTATGGGGCTTAGACTTCCTAACGTTATGTTCTTTATTGTATTCAACTGAGACATGGAGTTTGTTTGATATGGCATGAGATACAGAATTAAAAGATTTGCATCTGGACTTTATAGGCCCTCATAGGTTTTTTTTTGGATATATATATATATATATACATATATACTTTTAGCCAATTCATTTTTCAACTCGTCAAACCTGTTAATTACTTTTTTTAAGTTTTTCTTCTTCTTCTTCTTCTTCTTTTTCCCAGTTAGTTGCCTTCATATTTGGTTAAATATTTTTAAGTGAAAGCTAAATATTAAATCTTATGTTAATTCATAATTATAATTCATTCTATCCAGAGATCCTCCTAAAATCTCGTAAGTTGTTTTCTAGAATAAAACAGTGAAATAAATTAAGGATGCGTTTCTATCCTCTCTCCCTTTTTGCAAATCACTATTCATCCTATCTAGGATAACTTCATTAAACTTTCTGTGTAGGCACATACATCCTCTATATTGCATTACCTTGATGATGGTTGGTAGTTGATGGTATTAATGCTGCAAGACTTGTAGCTCACGTGGCTTTCATATTTTGTATTGACATTTCACACTCTTAATGAATAGACTAATTTTTAGACGTAATTATATTTAAGTGTCTTGTTATTATGTTAGTAAGTGCTTCTTTCTAAATTCAACTTGATACTGTTCAAGGTTCGAAGTTTCAATTGCAATGTTTATTTTGATCTTCATGAGCAAGATATTAGAAAGCTTAAATTGTGTTAATCTTAAATATGAACTTTGAAGATGGAATTTTTATATGATAGGTTAAAGGTTTGAACTTTGGAAATAAAAAATTGTAAATTGAAATAAAATATGGTGGAAGCATGGAACATCAACCCTCAAGCTTGCTTTACGTCTATATTTGCATTTGTCTAGATATTGTTTAATACCTTTAGTTTGTTTCATATAGTTGTTCCAGTTTTTTAATCTCGGGAACATTTAATCAAAAATTGGTTTAAACTTGGTAACTTTAAATTGAGATTTTTGTGCTGCTGTTTGATATTGAAAAAATTTATTAACTGTTTACCTTGGCTTACAGACTTGAGAACACATTGAATTATGGTCTTGAAAGAGTTTGGGCTATTGGATACATGAAAAGTTCACGCCGGTAAGTTGATTTTTGTTCCTTTGATGTGCATAGGTGCTTATAGATTTTTATGAAGAGATTTCATGAACTTGTTTAGGCGGCTCACAAACCTCAACATTGTGTCTTTTGGATGTCTAAGTTTGCTATTTGGAATATGCAAAAGGATATAAGCCATTTTAACTCATTATTCGTTTTCTTCTTGTTTAATGAGTTGTCTTTCTTGCAAGAGTAGTGAAGTTTCAAGGTAAAATATTAGGAAATAAATTTTAGTACCTTTCTAAAGCTGTTGCATGCCTTCTTGAGAGTGTGTTCAACACTCCTTCTTTTTCCTTACGGCTGTTATACTCTCTGTACAGGGTTGTAATTGGTTATGATGAAGGAACCATTATGGTAAAATTTGGTCGAGAAGAACCTGTAGCTAGTATGGACAATAGTGGAAAAATCATATCGGCTAAGCATAATGAAATTCAGACTGTTAATATCGAGAGTGTGGGAGCAGATTATGAGGTTTGACTTATTTGATTTATCATCCTTGTTGGGTACTACAAAATTAAAATAAAAAATCTTTCTGCGTAAAGGTGATTTAAATTCGTTGATTCCTTTCTTCTTAGGTTACTGATGGAGAGAGATTGCCTTTGGCAGTTAAAGAGCTGGGGACCTGTGATCTTTACCCACAAGTTAGTTGGCTTCTTTTCAAAATTGCTTTGCTGCTATGTAGTTTCCTTTTATGAATGCTGATCATCCAAGGCACTTGTGCATGGAATAATAAACTTAATTAATTTCTTTTTATAAGAGTTCACTGCTTATGCATTTTTAGATGTTCAACTGCTGCATATGTTTAAGTATGCGTGTCACATAGGGGTGTGTGCGCCTTTGGGTGTCAGATTCAGTGACTCCCTAAATATTTGGATACAGGAATACAGCTGAATATAGTTATGGTTGAGTTTCCATAATCTTTAGCTTGAGATAAGATAATGTTTCTATTCATTTTTACCCATTAGACATGAGTAATTGCGCCTGTTTTTAAAATTTAGGTAATAATGCAACAAGTTCAAAGGTACGCCTATGGAAAATTGTAGGGATAGGGCGGCTATGGGACAGGGCACCCCTATCCTAATCTGTCCCGTGAAAAAAAAACTAAGCTATGCATTTTAAATTACTAAATTCAATTATAAACAGATTGAAGATAGATTTTTCTATTTCTTTCTTTTTTTATTTATTTTTAAATCTAAAGATAAACAAATATTTAACACTTCTAATGATAGAATTTAACTGCTTTGTTGTTGCAAATCTAAAATATCACTAAAAACAATGAGGACCAAAACTCAGATAGCAAAATATTTATATATAAATATATCTTTAAACTAATGGGGACGGGTTTGGGTTTTGACTCTTATTTTTGAAGCGCTTAACCAATGAGAATACACCCAAATCCGAAAAATCAGGGGAGGGTCAAATTATCATCCCTAGAAAAATGAGTAAACTAGATATGTTCATCTTGTCCTTTGCTAACTCTATTGTTGGGAAAGTGTCTGATAGTAGATGTGTCACATGTTATCACATATTCATACCCATATTGTGTTGTGTTGTACACTGGTTATGTGCTTGTATTGAAGTGTCCATGTTATCGAGACTGCTAAGGAAATGCTTTATATGATAGTCTACATGAGCTTTTCTAGGAGAGGATAAAAAACAATTACTTGGATCCTCCAAAATTTGGATACATGTTTCTTATTTGAAAATTTTGTCCCGCATTTTCAAACTTGAATTGCTAGGAGTGTAGTTAGGACTAGGAGTTTTTCCATATGGAGTGCTAAGAATCAGTTGGAGCTAATGCATTATTCTTTGATAGTTTTCTTTGCAAATAAAAACATTGAGATATGTGGGATAATAAAATTGCACGAGAAAAGTAAAACCCTTTTTGCTGTCTTGTCAATTTTGAAACCGTGGATTGAGTCTGGGCCTTGAGGGCTCTGTGTGCATAAAAACTGGAAATTAGGTTTGTACCCTGTCAACCTCTATGAGGATTGCAGCTTGGCAGACCTGTACTTGGTATCTTGACTCAATCCACAATTCTTATTTGGCCTTACTATTTTTATTTTGGTACCTTTGACTTTAATAAAATAATTTTATTGAAGTGGTGTGCTCACCAATCTTAGTTTATATTTACCCATTTTTTTTTTTTTTCCTAAACTACTCGTCATCGTATCCTTGATTTGTGCCACCTCAGGCACTTCACAGATGCACCCGTTGCTTAGTGTGTCCCCAGGACGGACCTTTTTTTTTTTGTAATTTCACGGTGGGCAATATTAAATTTTCATAGGTATATAATACAAAAAAGTAAAAATCACTAGTAGAAATACTAAAAAAAAAAAAAAATGGGGGCAATTGCCCCCACTGACCATATAGTAAGTCTGTGTGCCTGTATGTCCCCTCTTTCTTGTTGTTAGTTATTCATCTTCTAATCTTTCTTTAGCTTTTTTCTTCAATAAAAACATTTTTATAGTTAGTTTGTGCCATTAAGCATAACTTCTCTCTATGTATTATTAAAAAAAAGAAAATCATTTATTTGATAATTAATCTACAATCACGCAACAAACCAGCGACATTTTTCTACTTCATGAGTCGTTCTGTAACTCTGTTGGAAATCATTCTCCTCACTTCCACGTTCTTCTGGAAGTTGGATCCAAGATGACAATGATTTTTAATATTAGGTCTCTTGCCTTCAATTTTTTCTTTATATAGTGATCCACCTAGTATAAGAAATAATTTAAAGAAATAAACCCCCAAATCCCAACTTGGGAAAGTAGATCTGAGGTTACCTGAATGTTTAGATGACAATCCATTTGAAGTACTCCCTTTTCTTCTGCTTGGATTTGTTCGTACTTTTTCAGTCAACTGGTAATTTTAATTCTAATCTTCTTCTTTTTCTTCTTCTTCTTTTTATTTTTTATTTTTTAAATAATAATCTAATTTCTACTATCTCTTTTTCTTCGAAACTATTACATATGAATGGAGACTGGAACACGCATGAATGCCACCGTGTCTCGATTAATTTTCTATTCTGATTTTTTGATTTCAGAGCTTAAAGCATAATCCCAATGGGAGGTTTGTTGTTGTGTGCGGAGATGGTGAATACATTATATATACAGCTTTGGCATGGAGAAATAGATCATTTGGTTCAGCATTGGAGTTTGCTTGGTCATCTGATGGGGAATATGCTGTTAGAGAAAGTACCTCAAAGATTAAGCTTTTTAGCAAAAATTTCCAGGTTTGTGCCCGTCCTTAGTTTATTTATATTCTTTGTTTTTATTGTTTGTATTCTAAAAGAGATCCTTTCAAAAAAAAAAAAAAAAAAATGGTTTCACTTCTGCTTGGACAAAGGAATGAGGTTTAAAAAGAGCTGCTGACTGATGAAAATGATCAATGTGTGTGTTTCTGCCTTCTGGCACGACTTCTGTTTCATTTGGTCATGTCTTGCTTCTAATTCTGTGATGTTCTTGTAATGGTTTCCTAAATACTCTGACCGCTGCCTTAGCAGCTAGAATTTTTTACTGCTACTTGATGTTTAAATTTTCTTCCTGTTTATATGATTGAACAAATTTTAATAAATGTGGCATGTTTCAGGAAAAGAAGAGCATCCGGCCTACTTTTTCTGCTGAGCGCATATATGGGGGAACTTTGTTGGCAATGTGCTCAAATGATTTCATTTGTTTTTATGATTGGGCTGAGTGCAGGTTGATTCGAAGGATTGATGTCACTGTCAAAGTAAGCAATAAGATACCTCAAATTATTCTTCGATTACAATGTTACTGTTTAAGCTATCCTGCAGGAAATGTCTTTATATATATATTTGTTTTGTTTTAACATTTTCCAGAATCTCTACTGGGCTGATAGTGGTGATTTAGTGGCAATTGCCAGTGACGCATCATTCTACATACTAAAGTACAGTGTAAGAATTCTCATTTGTATGATTCTTTCTTAAACTTGTATAGTTTGCTGTAGGAGAGATGACTCTTTTCTTCTTGGACAATTTTGTTTTGAAAATTTGGTTTGTGCAATGCATTATAAAGTTGAATTTGGATTTTTAAATGTTGCAGCGTGATGTAGTTTCTGCACATTTAGATAGTGGAAGACCTGTAGATGAACAAGGCGTTGAAGATGCCTTTGAGCTTCTTTATGAAATAAATGAAAGAGTCAGGACCGGAATATGGGTCGGGGATTGTTTCATTTATAACAACTCTTCTTGGCGACTAAATTACTGTGTTGGTGGTGAGGTATAGTGGATGGTTCATTCTTGGTTTTATGGCACTTCATGTGTTCTGATATTAGTTTTATAAGGATATCAGGAAGCCATATTCACTTTGATGATTCCAGGTAACCACGATGTTTCATTTGGACCGGCCCATGTACTTACTGGGATATCTAGCTAATCAGAGCAGGGTGTATCTGATTGACAAAGAGTTCAAGTGAGCGGCCTCTGCATAGCTATTATTTGAAGCAGCATCTGCTATGGGATTCGTTATTAAGTTCTTGTTCATTTGTCTTCTTTGTTTCAGTGTTATGGGATACACCTTACTTCTCAGTTTGATTGAGTACAAGACACTGGTGATGCGTGGTGATCTGGAACGAGCCAATGAGGTTTTACCTTCAATTCCCAAGGAGCATCAGAATAGGTATGTTTTTCCTTCTACCACTTTAATTATGGACAAATTGGTCTTTAACACTGACTTTGAGAAAGGCATGATAATTAGATTTTTATATTTAACTTTTGGAAAAAAAACAACTGTGTTCATGCAATATGCCATTGCACTATTTCCTAAATACTTAATTTGTATATTAGCAATGGGTTTCCTTAATCTCTTTCCCTTGTTTTTTGTTTAAAATGTACATGACTAAATTATTCTTTTTAATAATATCTTTTCACTATTTTTATTGTTTCTGTTCCCGTTTTGGTGGTGGTGGTCTTAATTAATATACTTATTGTGTATGTTGGATATTTTGGAAATCTGCATATTTGTAATATTGTATCTGTAAAATACACATGCAATCAAGTTTCTTGTAATACTTGATAGGCCCCTTTAGGAATCAGAAAATATTTTGCTCTCATAGAAATATCTGTAGCATGTAGTTTCTTTGATCTGTAGACACAAGCAGGGATGTCAAGTGATGACGTTGAGTCTGTGGGAAGTGTTTAGCATGGCAAACCCTAAAGATAAGAGGCAGGAGCAGACTATACGTTTTTTTATTTTCTTTTTGCAGTTGTATTTGTTATTGATATACATGGCTTTTTAGGATTTTTGGTAATTTAAGGATATTTATGATATAATACAAAGTTGGTATCATTTATTGATATGAAAGACCTGTGGGGCATCTTGGCAATTTTAGTGAATTTACTGGCAATAAAATCCAGAAGCTCTCTTTTGTTTTGTTCAAGTTTCCAGGGAAGTTTGGGCTTTTACGATTGTTCAAATGTAAAAGGCCAATGTATGAGATTGATTAAGGGCTTTGACATTATGGTATGCCGAAGGAGAAATATATGCTGTGATATCTTGCAACTGGCATTATCTTGGACTTTTTACTACCACCTATTGCTAAAAGTCTCTCTTTCTGTGTATACTGCGTTGTGTTCTTCTT
This sequence comes from Cornus kousa, assembly GCA_025631255.1. Taxonomy (NCBI): domain Eukaryota; kingdom Viridiplantae; phylum Streptophyta; class Magnoliopsida; order Cornales; family Cornaceae; genus Cornus; species Cornus kousa. The sequence goes on along the minus strand of JAOTQH010000011.1, from coordinate 1,118,365 downwards.
GTGGATTGGAATTGTTTTTGGTTACTCTTGCTTTATTTGAGATGGAAATTTGGGTTCTAAAGCATGGTTCTGATGGAAAATATGATTTTGTCAGTGTGGCACGTTTCTTGGAATCGCGAGGAATGATAGAGGATGCACTGGAAGTAGCTACAGACCCTGACTACAGATTTGATCTAGCCATACAACTGGGTAAACTAGAGGTTGCAAAGGTAAGTCAATCTTACTGGTACATAATGAATAGTTGATAGTGCTGATCTGATGGAACATTTGAGCATATCTTTCTTGAGTCTGAAGAATATGCACCTTGTTACAGTGTGTAGCGCGCGGCCTCCTGATTATAATTTTATTATGTTTACAGGAAATTGCCACGGGAGCAATGAGTGAGTCCAAATGGAAGCAGTTGGGTGAATTAGCTATGTCCACTGGAATGGTATTTTCTTTCTTTCTTTTTTATGAAAAATAAAAAATTTAAGATGGTGTTTTTTTTTTGTCGTCTGATATGAGAACTCCATCGCAAAGTCTCCCACATCAACTTGTTTATTGTTGGAAAGATCTGTCTTCTAGGATTATGTGCTCATGATTTATTATTATTTTTTTTCTTCTATAAATACTTGCAATCTCTCTTGTTAGATCTGAAACGGCAATCTTATTTCGGTCAATGAAATTATATTTTGCTCAAGTCTAAGACAACACAAGCCAATTTAAAAATTTCCTGGTTATGATATATGAAGACTAGAAACTGCACTTTTTTTATAATTTGAACTACAATTTGTGCCTTGATTGATATGCTTCAGTGGGTGTAAAAATCTGGTTCTCTTTCTTTTGCAGTGTACCTTTCTAAATTGTGCTTCCATATGCAACCTTCCTGTCAGTTGCAAGACCTTTTCCTTTCATTTGACTATTTTCTTAAACTACATTTCTTCTATGTATTGCAGTTAGAGATGGCTGAGGAATGTTTAAAGCATGCAATGGATCTAAGTGGTTTGTTGCTGCTCTACTCTTCTTTAGGAGACGCAGAAGGAATATCAAAACTTGCATCTCTTGCTAAAGAGCATGGAAAAAACAATGTTGCATTCCTTTGTCTGTTCATGCTTGGAAAAATGGACGAGTGCCTACAGTTGTTGGTAGACAGGTAATTTTTATTTGTTAATCAAGAGTCACACACTTACAGTTAGTATTCATCTGGATTATATTTTGAATTTCTTTCTGGTCACAGCAATCGGATACCTGAGGCTGCTTTGATGGCAAGGTCTTATCTTCCAAGCAAGGTTTCTGAGATAGTTGCAATTTGGAGAAAAGACCTCAACAAGGTGCTTGTCGCCAGTGTTTGTGCCTGTTTTTTATTTCATTAATCCTAAATTTGGGTCGGCCTGATCATAGAGAAATTCTATATCCTAGAAATCACTTGGACCAAATTAAAGCAAGGGGAGTCGTTAACGTTGTTTGACACATCTCCGTCATTTACCATTATCTACAGGTTAAGGGGGGAACTGCAGTGTCTCTGGCAAACTAGATGGAGTATTATAAAACTCAATTGACCATTAATGGTATATAGATGAGATAATTTTCATGATGACAGTCTATGAGGGGAAAAAGCCTCCCTAGATCTCACAGAAGTCATGTTCCTGGGCATAGGCTAGTCGTGCACTTAGTATTCACCATTCCTCACTGTCTGCAATTCACCCTCTTTCACGAATGCCAATGCTACCTAGATTATTGTTTCATTACTTTTCCAGTCTAATAATTTTGCATAAACATGTTCAAGTGAAAAGCTTCTTTGAAAAGTTCAGATAACAATCTTGTTGCAAAAAGTTTGTGGAGCTCAAATGTTATGTTATCTGTTCCAAAATTATACGATAGATTCTTAGGTTGTCAGGACTAAATGGTCACTCCCTCCCTCCCTTCCAAAATAAGTGTCCATTTGGGAATTTTGACTTTTTAAGTGAACATGCATTTAATGTATTGAACTTATTATGAATTTGAAAACTAGCCCAACTAATTTTTTTTTTATTTTAAAAATTACATTATTAATTCGAGAGTTTCAAAACCTAAGGATCGGAAAGTTTAAATTTTATGCATAAATTTTCAAAAGGGACATTTATTTTGGGTCATTGCAGAAAGGAAAGAGGGTGACTGATTTTTGGGAGTACAACAGTGCCTTCAATCTTGAGTGTTGGATTTTCCTCCAAATCAAAGGAAGTAACGCATCATTGTTTGACGTGGTTCCATCATTTGATGTCATCTACAGGTTAATCAGAAAGCTGCAGATTCTTTGGCCGATCCCGAGGAGTATCCTAATTTATTTGAGGACTGGCAAGTTGCTCTTGGCGTTGAATCAAAAGTTGCAGACACAAGGTTTTTGTTAGATGGCTTTCCACTGTCTTTTCCATGTCTTTTCTTCAATCTTACTGTGGTTGGATTATCAATATATGGTAGCTCGGAATTGATTAATTCATATTAGCATTACTATCTCATTCACTTTTTCCATGTTTAAATATTATCTGTTTACGGTTACTTGTTGGTGCTGGGCAACACAGCCAATACTTGTGTATCCCTTGGTACGCTTTTGAAGCACATTAAGTTGATAGCTATGCACCTAGGTAGAAAATGTTTTGTCTTGACACAGTAACCTGATATTTAGCATTCTTAATTTTTTCTCATTTAATTGTTTTGCAGGGGTACTTATCCTCCGGCAGTGGAATATGTAAACTACGCTGATAGATCAAATGTCAACCTTGTGGAGGCTTTCAAAAACATGCAGATAGAAAATGAGGAGCCACTTGAAAATGGAGGCTTGGATCACGAGGTATCTCTGAAGTAGTATTTCTGATTTTCTTTCGTTTAACTTATACCAGCCTTGGCAAGTTCGTATTTAAACACGTGAAGCAATACCTTATGTTGGATTTAGACTGAAGCTGATGATTTTTATCCATTTATCCTTTTTAGTTACATTATACATCAACAGACACCTTTTGAATGAATCTCACTTTGAGGAATTTTGCTACTTGTAGAGATGAATTAGTCTCTAATCTTCCAATTCGAGATGCGTCCAATATTTAATATAGTTTGATCTGTCTTTTTATATAAAATTAACTGAACCTATGTAACATCATGATATTGTTTTGATTTTCAAATTGGTTCTGTAATTCATGTTTATTTCTGTCTTTTCTTTCCCCAGGTTGTAGAGCAGAATGGAGAAGATGAGGGGCAAGAAGAGGGACAAGAAGAGGCTGTCGTTGTGGATGCTGAGGACGGTCCTGTACTCGTTAATGGTAACGAGGCTGACGAACAGTGGGGTATGAATAATGAAGGAAATCCGTCAGCCTAAAAGCAATTGGTTGGGCCAGTGTGAAAATCCTAATTTTGTCACTGGTGATTAATTGAATTTCTTTAAATTGCAATCTCTACCTCTACCTCCCAACACAGTCCAAATATCTCCGTTGTCTTTATTATTTATTCTTGGTAGTTAAGCACGCACACAAACACCCATATGAGAGGAGGAGTACCACTCGATCTGAAACCTCTGCGGTCTCTTTATTTACTCTTACTTTAGACTTGCTTTTTATGTTGATACTACTAGTACCAGCTCATCAAGGGTAAACACCACAATGTAATAAAGAGTTGTATCCTTTTTCAAATTTTGTTTCTCTTGTACCCTTTTAGTTTTTTACCCGCCAATGTTGTATTTCAAATTGTCAATTTTTCCTAGTTGGTACTCACACACAACCCCCCGCCTCTCCAAGGAATTGTTTGCACTCAAGAGGAGCCGAACCTTAGAATTCCATGATCCGTTGAATCCTGATCTACATTTGGATGCTGAGTGGTGCCTCTTGCTCAATGTTTAGTGAATTCAAAAGTTGATACAACTTGTTTAATAAAATGATTATTACTGGCTTTCAATTACTTGACATAACACTCTTCCTTTTTTACAGCTTCTGACTAGTTGTCTAAGCATAAAACAGTACCCATAATACAATTACTTTGGTTAATTGCTTCTTTGATAGTGATCATCTTGTAAGCAGTTTTAAGAGTGACTAAACATGATTTCTGGGTATGAACTGTGGCACAGTATCTGCCTGCCAAACTGGCATCGGCAAACTGTGTTTTTCTGAGCATTTTTATTTTCTTCCTAGGAGCCTGAAAATTATTAATTTTTATTTCCAAGTACATGTAGTGTTTTATATGGCCAGTTGTTAGTTTGAAGACTCACTTCGTATTGTACAGCTACTCCTTTGATTTTCTGACTTCATTTTTCAGTAGAGCTAGAAATTGAATGGCATCTTGATGTATTTTTGCCTTTTGGCTTCTTTTCTCGGTTGCTTGTTATTCTTGCATTACCATTTTCTACTTTGTGCCGGTTTATTAGATTTTGGAGTCAGATTGTGGTGGTGGGTCTTACTCTTTTCCTCTTTTTGCTCACTTGGCAGTGCTGACGCCACGTCACCAGGTCCAGTGAAGACAGTCGGTCCCAGCTGTATCCATTCCCATTTAAGGTGAGTAAAGAACTTTTTACCGAAACAAGTTCCATTTTGTTCATTTATTTTCTTACTCATTCACTAAATCTGTCTTATAAATCCACATCCTTAGGATGTCAATATTATGGTATTATTTTCATCCCCTACTGCATTGTTAAATGCAATGCATGTTCAATTAAATGTTTTGTGCTCTGATGTTGTCCACTGAAATGGGAAAAATTGGCTGGGAAATAAATGAAAAGCCGGTTGCTGGGTTCTCAGATAGAAGGAATGATAACTGTTCTAGAGAACTTCCGTGCATATCCACATTGACATGCTTCTGTTGGATTATGACTGGATTTTATTTTATTTCATTGGCAATAAACACACTCATACTCTCACTTTTACCCCTAGGCGAGGAAGTACCATGAGGCGACAAGGCCCTTGGTACTGGATTACCATTTTCTGTGATGCCTTCATTTTCTTTAAGATACTGAAACTTTAAAATTTCCATTTCTATTGGAGGATTTCCAAGCTTGTCTTTAGGATCTGCTGATTATGTATCCTTTTTCCTTATATTGGCTGCATAATGATTATTTCGTTGCCTTCTCATTCCTGTCTTCTGTAGGTTGCTGAAATTGTGGGACCGATTGTCTCTATTTTGCTGCTGGTACGGTGTGATTTTGTAGCGCTTGGAATTTTGTCATGGGGCACATATATATATTCTTTTTCCAACTTTAATTACTCGTGTAGTTGTTCTTGTTTGTTTTAGCATATTCATTGAGGCAGATTTTTTCCTTGAAAATTTACATGCCATTGCGAATGTAGAATCATTTATGGCAGTGTCAAATATATAATTACAGAGTTCAACCTTTTTAAAAATTTTATTTTCTTTGGTGTAAGAAGTTCAACCCTTTTCACCTTTCAAATTTCATATTTTTTGGTGGATGGGATCTGTAAAAGAGAGTTAATTTTGAATATGATGAAGTCTAAATGTCCAATAAATCCTGCATTTCAGATACCTCTGCAAGCATCAAGTGAGGAAAGTTTGCCGCATACAGTATCAGAAAACAATTTTACGAGATACATTCTACAACCCTATTTTTGTTGCAACATGGCCTGAGAATGTTTTGCTGAATAAAATGATAGCTTTAGAGATGTACCATTTTCTCTTCTGTATTTTTTTTTTTTTTTTTGATGAGATCCGGGACAGTTCGTGGGTACTTCAAAAATTGTTTGCGTATGGAATTTATGTTTGCCTTACTAATAAGAATTGAAGATCATGTCAGTTGTTCCTTTCAATTTTAGGGTTGGTTTTGGTTAGATCTTAACGGTTTTTTAAGTGAAATGCATGAGAGAAAATATAAATTAGATAATTTTGATTAGTATGAATTCTTTTCAACAGATGTGAGAATTAGTATTTCAAAAAATTTAAAGCGTCTCGCAGAAATTTTTATGAAAAGTTTGGTGGTTATGGAAACTTGGGCTAAAAAGGTTCTCAAAAACAGTTTTTAATGAGCTTTTTGAGGGACAAATCAAACATGTCCTTATGTTTAAAAAAAAAAGAAAAAAGGGTTCATATGGTTTGTAATTTTAAGAACAGCTTTCTAAATTTTGTGCTCGGTTCTTTTTTCTGAAATTTCAATTAAAAAAAGATTTACTTTTCAAAAAACTATCTTTTATTGATCTCTAAAAATTGTTTTCTATTATCTAAATTCGGTACAAAACTAAGCCAGCCAAATTTTTCTTTTTTGTTTGTCCAAACTAATGGAATGGAATGCATATTTCAACTATTCCTTTGTTTGGTATGCAATTAAAAGTGAGAATGGGCAGAAATGAAAATGCATTCCAAAACTATACCTATGGATTGGCCATTCCATTCCCATGTAATTTTTTTTAAAAAATCAAATTCTCAAAAAGCCCTCAGGTTGATAGGTTTAAAGTCCAAAAACCACCAACACCACAACTGCCTTCTACCACCACCACCATCGTCGCCATCGCCACCACTGCCGCCGCCACCACCACCACCTGCTTTCCATCACAACCACCACCGCCGCCTCCATTGCCTTCCACCACCGCCACTGCCATTGTCATTACCACCATTGTTGCCACCTTCAACCACCACACTGTCTTCGCCACCACCGACTTCCACCGGCACCACCAAC
>JAOTQH010000011.1:1075138-1086192 GCA_025631255.1 Cornus kousa | reverse complement strand
GGTTACTCTTATCGTGGGAGTACTTTTATCACATAATTTTCTCCATTGGAACAATAGGGCAGTTATGCTCTTCAACTAAATTAATTGTAACAGTTTTCAATTTTAATAGTCGTCTTTCTGCCTTAAAACTGCTTAACCCTAATTAATTACAGGTGTTTTCAGTATTTCATTTCATGATGCATGAACAATGATGCTTGTTAGAGTTATATTTTACTCTTAATTTTACTTGTTCCAAGTCTAAAATTATTGGCTTGCCTAGTGGTTTGCTATAGTTTGAGAGATAAAAATGGTTAGCTTCATTATTCATTAATTAATTAATTAATTTATTTTTATTTTTATTTTTTTACATTTTTAGTTTTCACGAGTGATTGCTCATTTTTCTTAGCATGTCTATATTAAAGGTGCGATAGGGAATGCCCTTACGAAAATGCTCTTCCTTTATCATGTTTAATCCAATCAACTTCTGATAAACACTCGTGCAGGCTTAAACTATCAGATCGTCATTTTTTTTCTGTCAAATTATCATTGCAGATATGCTTTCACTTACTGTTTGATTACTTGTACAGGGAGTGGAAAAACTTTTACTATGAAACCATTGCCCCTTAAAGCATCTCGTGATATTTTGAGGCTGATGCACCATACTTACCGGAACCAGGGCTTTCATTTGTTTGTTAGCTTCTTTGAAATTTACGGTGGAAAACTTTATGATCTCCTTAATGATCGGAAGTAAGTTTCTAACCATGTTCTATTATATTCTAGTAAGCATTTGCAGTCTCTAAATTTGCATGCAAAACTCTATGTTTTTGTGCAGAAAACTTTGCATGAGAGAGGATGGAAAACAGCAAGTTTGCATTGTTGGATTGCAAGAATACAAAGTATCAGAAGTGGAGACAATTAAGGAGCTCATTGAGAAAGGAAATGGCTCAAGAAGTACAGGCACGACTGGTGCAAATGAGGAATCCTCCCGGTCACATGCCATACTTCAACTTGTTATCAAGAGGTTGGTTGATGGCAGTGAATCAAAGCCGCCCAGAGTTATTGGCAAGCTCTCCTTTATAGATCTTGCTGGAAGTGAACGTGGTGCAGATACTACTGACAATGATAAGCAGACAAGGTACCGATCATTCAATTATCAAGGAAAACTATATGTTACACAGCCTTAAGTATCATGTGTATAAGTAGAGGATGGTACATTTATTTAAGTGTGCATTGAGGAAACATTGGTTTAAAACTTGGCCAAATATTTACTCGAACTGAATTTGTATCCATGTCTTTCATCTGTTTCTAGAGATTTCCAAAATTAAAATGAAAATATATTCTGGGTTGGCCTGGAAGCTGGAAAGTAGACTCGTGACTCTGAATTTCAAACTTAAAGCTTGGAGTTTTAAGCACTGTTGTTGAGACACATCTTTGATGAAGACCAATTTAAATAGATAGGCTCCACTAGCCAATAATCATCTTGAATGTTCAAGTTTGTCCATTTGACAAGGGAATATATATATCTGTATATAGGAGATCTTTAAAGGCAACAATGTAAAGTCAGGTTGTCCAAGAACAAAATTTTATCTTACTTTCTTGGAAGCTATGAAATTTTGGCTTGTATTTCTGTATTGAAACTTCCATACCAATTGAGTATTTCGGAAGGTCAAGAACCTAATTTAAAGTTTTCCTTATTTCCTTATTAGGAATGATTCTAGCTTTAGTTATTTGTGGGCTTTCACCTGCATCTAATTTTTAATCATCCCTTAAAATGCTTTTATTTTGATAGGCAATCCAGTCAAATGTTATTCCTTTCTCAAATGGTTCTTTTCTAATTAGCTGTTTTTAATATCCACAGAATGGAAGGCGCTGAGATCAATAAAAGCTTGCTTGCGCTAAAAGAATGCATAAGAGCACTTGACAATGACCAGGGTCATATTCCTTTTAGGGGCAGTAAATTAACTGAAGTTCTGAGAGATTCGTTTGTTGGTGACTCTCGGACAGTAATGATTTCTTGCATTTCTCCTAACTCAGGATCATGCGAACATACTCTCAACACTTTAAGATATGCCGACAGGTGTTTGTTATCTTCTGCTAATATAAAGTTTCTGGCAGTCACTTCTACATTTTTTCCCTCCCAATTCTTGATCTTAGCTTGACTATTTCTTATTTATATAATATTTTAGGGTGAAGAGTCTTTCAAAAGGGAACAACTCAAAGAAGGATGTTTTATCTTCAACCTTGAACCTGAAGGAGTCAACCACTTTTCCCTTGTCTGTTTTACCATCTGTATCAACCTTTGAAGACAACATAACTGATTCATGGCCTGAACAAGTTGACAGAGAGGAATTTGATGCATCTGAAGAGTCCTATGAGCAAGGGAAGCCATCATGGAAGAAGGGCGGAAAGTTTGAAGCATACAATCTCTCAAATTCAGATGATAAAATGAAGAGATCCAATGGCCAGACAAAATGGAAGGACCCACCAAAATTTGATGCTAAGAGCTCGAACTCTGATGATGATTTGAATGCCCTGTTAAAGGTAAGAATGTTAGGAGAATTACTAATGGATATTTAACTACAAAAGCTCAATTTGTTGACCTCAATAGCTTGGTTTGCAAACCTCAGGAAGAGGAAGATCTTGTAAGTGCTCACCGGAGGCAAGTGGAGGAGACGATGGACATTGTTAGAGAGGTATTTGAAAATATGCATTTTGATATATTTTTCCTTGATTATACCTTAATATTTCTAAACAACTAGTTGCATCTAAAGCCATGACCACTTAAAACGGGTTCTCAACTATCTATAGCACATGTTCTTGGGGTGGGGTGGGTTGCGGGAATGTTGCTTGATGGGGTCCACTAAGGATATTATACTGTAAGAATCATTAGATTCATATGATTCTGGAAATCCTGGTGTCAACACTGCGGAGTGTTTGCAGTCTTTCACAATCTCTTTTTTTTTTTCGGCATATACAAGTTTTTTCTTTTTGTTGGCCACTTATTGTTGTGTCTTTTTCTTGAGCTTGGATGCTACTCATATGAGAATTTGAGCTTGTATTTGAAATTTTATCATATTTCATTCATACTTGCAGGAAATGAACCTGCTGGTTGAGGCAGATCAACCGGGCAATCAGCTGGACGATTATATATCTCGTTTGAATGCAATCCTATCCCAGAAGGCTGCAGGCATTTTACAATTACAAAACCGTTTGACTCATTTTCAAAGACGCCTAAAGGAGCATCATGTTTTAGTATCTTCATCTGGTCACTAAATCCTATACAGAAGTGCATATAGAAGTTGGACGCTCCGGGTACCGCTTTAAGAGTGTTTTTTGCAGTGACCAACCCATCGGTTGGTTTGGTTAATTACAACTTTCTGATTTCAGCGGGAGGGTATTTCCCTGCCAAGTCAAAATTTAACAGGCTGGTTCCTTAGTCACTCTGCAAGCCTTCTGCAGTCGGTCACCCCTCGGGGTTTAGTCTTCCTTGTTTGATGTAGGCCCCAACATTTTATTCAGTGATTCTTGTCATTTAAGATTGCATATAGTTGTCATTCTGCATGCTTTTGTAAAGCTCTGCGGCTTGTAATTTGATTGATAAAAGTGAATATTTTTGTTGGATTGTGAAAGAACATATGTCTACAGTTGAAAATGCTCAAATTTTTTTTGGTTAATTTACTGTTAAATGTCCAATTTTTTGATTCAGAGATTGCTTGCGTCCTGAAAAATGGTTATGACACGTTTATGGTTTGATTGATTTAAGCCCAAAATTGTAGGATAGTCTTTTGAATTTTCGGACGCCCATTAAAGTTGACAAAAGGAGCTTCTAACCAATTCTCTGATGATATTGAGACCATCAGTCTTCAAAAATTGTATGGTATTCTTGTTGCATCGGCAAATTTGTTATTTAGAGCTAAAAAAAACATTTGGTACAACCTTCTACCTTGTCATCGATATTATACACTCCAATTACAATCATGGTTTGCAATTGTGGTATCGGTCACGGTGTAAAGGAAAGGATTCGGGTGAATATTTGTTTAAATAGGACGAATTGGTTGGTTCAGGGATACGTGGCGTGACAAATCATGATTCGCAATTGCGGTATTGGTTAATGCTGTAATGAATCATGATTCGAAGTCACAGTATCGATAACGCTGTAACGGAATCGGATTAATATTGGTGTAAAAACGGCCGAACTGAATCATGATTCGAAATCGCAGTATGCTGTAATAGAATGGAACGAATATTGGTGTAAAAAGGCCGAATTGACCGGTTAATGAAGGTGTATAACTATATCATAATCTTAAAAAAAGGAATTGAACCAGCCCATACGGTGAGGCAGTGACGGAGCCAGGATTTCAAGTCAGGAGGGGCACCGTGCAATATATATATATATATATATATATATATAATACAAAAGAAGAAGAAGAAGAAAAATTTTATTCAAATATGCACGTTAAAAAGAAGAATTTTAAAAAGTAAAAATTGAAAAATAAAAGAAAAATGTGAAAACTTTAAATGAAAAAGTTAAAAGTTTCAATTAAGGAAGAAAAATTTAACTTTTTCTTTTAAGGAAATTTAAGGAATTTGAAGAGTAAAAGAAAAAATAAAGTGATAATTTTAAAAATCACAAAATTTAGGGGGAGCACTGTATAATTATATATATATATATATAAAATATTAAAAATTACTATATATTATATAGGGCGGGGCCAAGCCAGGAGGGGGCCCCTTCTGACCCTTCATTGGCTCAGTCGGATTGTACACTAAAAGGCTAACATTTGATAAGAGTTTGTACTAAAAGGCTAACAATTGACAAGAGTAAATTTTTTTTTTTTTCTCCATAATATAATTTGCAAATTTGGTAACTTTTATCAATGCAATAGCAAGTGTACTAAAAGGCTAACATTTGTTAAGAGTACACTGCGATGCATGTTTAATAAAACTGAATATAAAGAACTAAAGTTTTTAAGACTAGCGTTTTAAATGTGTAAATTTCAATCTCCAATTATAAATAGAGATTTTTTTTATTTTTTATTTTTTATTATTATTTTTTTTCTCAGTGTTCAATGAGAAGTGAATCTCTTTCATGTAAAATTTTAAGTCAAACTTATTATTAATTTTTAAGTGATATATGAATTATGTTCTTGAATACACTTAATTGAATATATAAGATTATAATATATTAATAATTAAATATTGAATTAAGTAATCAAACAATATTTATTTATCACTTACTCAGAACACTTAATAAACATATCAAATAAATTTCATCACTAGTTTGAAATTCAACCCTTGAAATTTTTAGCGCTTAATTTTTAATTTTATTAAATATCATCTATTATTTTGTACAAAAATAATTTCAATGTTTTGATCTTCTTCTTCAAAATAGGGGTAAATCTTTGGTAAGGGGTAAGGAAGGCACAAATGTTTTTTAATAGGAAAGGGTTGATAATTCCATTTGCAAGGCTTTTCCGAACTTCCTTTTGCTTTTTCGCTCATAAACACCTTTTTTCAGGTGTGAATGAGCTTACTCAATATGATATTCTTTTGGTCTTGGCCCTGGAGGAAGCTCCTGCAGCTCAGACCAGCTTTCCAAACACTTGTCAATCTTGAAGTTGGGAATGAAAGTAGTACAATTAATTTCTAATTTGACAATTAGTGTAGCTTTAGGCTATATCACTCGATCTCAACTTAGGAATACATTGGTTTCACATTTTACAACACAACTCCCCCGTAAGCTCTTTCATCGTGGGTAGGTGAGTTCCACCCATGATAATTTTTTATGGTCTTATGCACTAGGTTTTTTAAAATTGGATTGTAATGTGATTATTGATACTTGATGGATTGATGTAATACCCCGATAATTTAAAGGATTTATTAATTAATATTAATTATTTGTATTTTATTTTTAAATGATTTATTTTATTTAATTAAGTACGTAGCTAAATTGTATTGTTTTAATTAAATTATATATTTTTTTAATTTTAGTGGTTAAATTTATATGGTGTTTGATTTGTGGAATGCTAATGAGTGAATTGTTTATTTGGTTGGTGTGATTTTATGCTTGTGTAACTTTATTGTTAATTATTGGTAACTATTAGATTTAAATTTAATTGTTTTATGTATTTAAATTATTTGGATTTAGTTGAGGGGAAGTTGGACCAACGGATGTGGTATTGGACTTGAAGGAAGCCTTGTTGGGTTAATTATTAAAGGCCCATGGTTATGAAGATATTTAATAATTATCTTTGCATAATTATATATATTTAATTATATATATATAAATTTAGTTAATTAATAATCATATGGAGGGGTATATATATCAATATATATATTGATATATATATATGTATATATAATTTATTTAACTAATGATTATATATGGAAGGTAATATACATATTTATATTAAAATATATATGTGTATATATATTATTTAAAAAAATAAATATTATATCTTTTATATTGTAACTATAATGGGAAAAGGATTTAGATTTTTAATGTGCATAAATATACACATATGGCTTTAGGGTTAGGAGTTTTTTTTTTCCACACTAGAAAAATAAGAGAGTTAGAGAGAGAAGAAGTAGGGCTGACAAAGAGGAGGCTAGATTTAGAAGAAACAGACAAGTTCTTCTCTACTTCTCCTCTTATAATTTATAAACCTATCACCTTGAGTATCCAATTTATATTTGTTTTACTTTGTTGATTAAAAATAATTTATTAATCGGATTAGATGGAACATGTTTATTCTTTGCAAAGTGATAGATTCAAACATACGAATACATATATGTATTGTTATGATAATTCAGTTATGTATGTGAGATTATATGAATTAAGTTTTATTTTCTGTAATTTGTTTAAGGTGGATTTAATTATGTTTAGCATGATTAATTATTATAAATGGATTAAAATCAAATGTTACGCTTAATTTATGATTCAATAGGATTAATTAGGAATTCTGGAATTTTTCTGTATTTTTCTGGATTTGTTTTATATTTTTCTGATATTTTTAGAATTATATATAACATTTAATTATGTAAATATAATATATACTGTATATTTAAGCGCCACTGTAGGGTTTAGAAATCGGCGCACTCAAAATAGGACATGATTTGGTGCGGCGCGGCACACATTATAGTGGTGCGCACACATTACAGAGGGTTAATGGGTTTGATGATCAAAGAAATTATCCAGTGCGGCACGGCATATGGTATGAGTGTGTGCGCGCGGTTCTGGGCCTTTGATGCGACTGATGGTGGAGTGATGGATTCGGTGCATTGCGGTGTACACAAAATTGTGCACATGTGTATCTGGACCTTAAATTAGGTCAGGTCAACTAAGAAATTATTCGGTGCAGCGCAACTCAGCATAACTTAAAGTACCAGCCAACCAGAAGATGCTACGTCATTCAGAGGAGTCATCAGGCTCGTGTGGAATGCGTGAGAGCGCATGAGGGCGCGTGATGACATGTAGCAGCTTGGGGCATCGCGTGGAGGCGCATGCAGTAGGTCTAGGTGCGTGTGGCGGCACGTGGGAACGCGTGCAGGGGTGTTTGAGGTCCCTGGAAATTCCTGTGTGGTCTCGTGAATTCCCAAAATTTATTTTAAGTTGTTAAAGTTGAAAGCATCCATTAGAAGATGTGTTCGTGGTGTTTTGAGAGGCATAGAGTATGTCCACGGTATTTAATGGGCGTTAATTTATTAAATTAATAATTGGGGATGATGAAAGGATGTATGTATATATGTATTGACATACATACATATATATATATATATTTTATTTTTAATAATAAGGGATTTTTGTAGAAGGGGTTTATACATATATATAATAAATAATATATATGTAGATATATATACTATTTAAGATAGTTTGATTGGTATATCTTAATAGGCTGGTTGTTACATTTAATGGTATGCTTATAATGTGCATGGAAGGCTTAGGTATGATTTGACTTATGGTTAAATTAGTTTTAAAATTTGGTATATGGTTAAATTGTAGGCATGGATGAATTACCAAAGGCTTAAATTGATAGCCTTATTATTATTTATGAATAAATTTCATAAATGGAAAGTATGGATGAATTGCTATTTAAAAGTATAAATAAATATACTTAAGGAAGCATAGTTGAATTGTTAATATATAAATAGATATATTTATAATGGCATGGTTGAATTGCCATTGCATAATTAAATTATTATATGTTAGATGATTAAAATTTCATCTGTGATTAATGTATGTATATGTTGGATTAGGACTAGAATAATCTAGTACTTACAGGTTAGTGCATTATTTTATATATATTAATAGAATAATGTTGGGGTGACATGGATGATTTGTTAAGACCTAAATATTAGCTGTGTGATTTAAATAACTAAAAATCATTATTGAGTTTCGAATTTAATGTATTCTTCCTTTAATTGTAATTTATTGCTTAAATGATTAAATTATTGTCTATGATGGAATTAAGGAATTGATGTGTTTCTTTTAAGCGAAATATATATTGGCAGATTAGTTTAGGTATGGTTAGTAACTAGTCATTGGTGAATAGTTTTTAGCAATTTAATGAACCTACTAACAGATAGGATTGTTGTATTATATATATAAGGATTTATATATATTCGTAGTATCGTATATTAAAGTTAAAACTTTATTAGGGATGGTTTTGGTGGAGATGATCTGTTTATTAGTTTTCAGAGGCTTAATAGAGAGAGCTTGCTCGTAGGATTTAATCCGCGATTTGTTTTTCAGGTTATTAGAAGTTCAAGTCTCAAGGTTAAGGATCCGCAGTTGGTGGACTTATCTATTCTTTTGATTTATTTAAAAGTAGGATATTATTATTGTTTCAGTTAATATTAGTATTTATTTCTAAAATTCTGGATTGTAACTTTTGGTTAAGGGGTCCTTGAGTTATGGGATTCCCAAGTTGTTACCATTTGGGAGTTATTAATGGATTTACTATTAATTAGTTTTTTTCAGTGTTTTATTTTATTCTTTATTTCATTTTGTAATCTATGTTTGTTTAAATACTTTAATTGTTTTGATATTCGTTAATTTTGTGCGCAGATTTGATCAACCAGTGTTTCAAAATTAGGGGGTGTCACAATTGGGTTGTAGTTTCTAATTTGGTGGTCTAATAGCTAGGGAGATGATTTTATACGGTTGGATTGTAATTTTTCAACTTATTTGGTATAATTTAATTTTAACCATTTATATCTAAGTTTCCATGATAGGAAGAGAGACTTAGGTATATTTATTTGTAGAGAAGCCGTCCCCCCCTGTTGTTGTTATAAATAAGGGTTAACTCTTATTCAGCCCTATCGAATAACAACTATTAGGAAGAGGTAAAACACTCTAATATTTTGCAGGAATTCATAAAGGATTACATGGATATTCTAAAGGTATATATGCGTTGATAATCAAAAAGGTACGAGACTAAATTATCTTTTTAATTAATTGTAGTATTCCTGATTTCAACAAGTAAATTATTTTATTAAATCCAACAATTGGTATCATAGAAATGTTAGAGCTATAATTTTCTATTGTAGAAATGATGAAAATAATCAATTTATTTAACTTGATGAATAATTTATATATATGGTTTCGCCTTTATGAGTGTGAAATTTTTGTTCTTCATAATCGGCAATGGATGTTTGCTGATTTGGAATTAGTATATATATTTGTTTGAACTTGTGTTGTGAAGATTTACTAAATAGCGCACTACTTGTATCGATTTTGTGTTAGTTGGTGCGAGAGCTTTGTTATTGTGATTTAAGATATTCATTGTTTAGTCGATTTTTTGATATAAATATTGATCACGATATGCAATTGTACAAGTCTTCGTTCAGTGTACATATATTACAATTCTAGATTCCAGAAACCTAACTTGTCAAATGCATGTATTAATATATGGATGTATATATAATTGATTTATATTTATACTTATTAGTACACGACCATTGAATGACACAAATGAAAACTTTTATTATTTTATTATATTTAGGTCATTCATAGAATGAATTGTTTATTATAATATAAATTTATTCATTGATACCTTTTTTGAATTGTTTATTGGGATAAGTATTGGATGATATCATCTTCTAAGATGAAAAAAAAAAAAGTTTCACTAATTAATGAATCACTATTGATTGCATGTAGTATATAGATAACCTGTTTGATACGATGTCAAATTTGAAGTTTGATTAAACATTTGAATAATATATAATTTATATAATATTCAGTCTATATGCTAGAGCATGGATATTGCTTAATTCTTACCCAGTTGACATGATCATACAAGAATAAGTATTACTATATTATACTTTGTTCTAAAAAATATACATAAATATATGACGTAGAAAAGTGAATACGGGGTAAATGGCTTGGTTAATTAAAAGTGCATATATATATATATATATATATATATATATATATATAACACAGATCTCTGGTACATGACTCATTTAAAGGAATTGAAGGTTTATCTTTTTATTATATAAATTTATTTAGTGATTCAAAAGAATTTCTTTTGAATTATATATTATGTATGGATAAATTATTTCATATAATATATACATACAAGACCATAAAACTGCATGGTGGTATAGTCACGAATGCTACTTTGAATTTTTTTTTTTTTTGACCACCAGAAAAGTAACTAAATAAAATAAAATAAAAATAGAAAGAGGAAAAAGTCAAAGGGGCAAAGCTGTGATCGATCCTGACTTGGATCGATCATACCATGATCGATCTCTATGCTTGCACGATAGGACAGGGGGTATGAAATTTGCAAAGCTTTGAAAATTTTTCTAAGTATAGAATCTCGATCAATTATGAGGGCTTCTAGATCGATTCAATTGACTTGGAACGATCGAACAAAAAGTTTGAACGATGGACAGAGACTTAAAAATTTGCAGAGAATCGTCTGCAAAGACATTCGATCGATCGAATATACACTTGTGATCAATCGAACTGGCACTAAATGCCTAATTCTAAGTTGAAAGTGCAGAAAATCCTATGCTAAGCCCCAATGATGGTAACAAGAATGGAGATTGAAAAATGGATGGAAGAATGT
>JAOTQH010000011.1:1052098-1064873 GCA_025631255.1 Cornus kousa | reverse complement strand
CCTGTAAATGATAACAAATACCTTATTATTATTATTATTATTATTATTATTATTATTTGTGTGTATAGCTTCGAAAAAGTGCTGCCTCTAAATGATCAAATAGTGTTTGACAATGCAGTATATTTAAGCCCTTTTCATAAATATTCTTCAGCTATAAATACTCTTTCTATAGAATTTTTATTTTTAATTTTTTAATTTTTAATTTTTTAATTTTATTTTTTAATCTTCAGTTACAAAAAGAAAAAAAGCCAAAACCTCTACTGCACATCACCAAACACAACAGAAATACCAAACCAACACTTACAAAAATAAGAATAAGCCAATTCCATTAAAATTCCAATTATCCTCAAATAACTCCCCGAAACCCTTCATTAAAAATCCATGCCAAGTCCCAAAAGTTCTCTAGTTTACCTATACTTACTTAACATCCAGACTTGTTTGGGTGCCCGACTTCAACATGGCGAAGACTGAGTTGAACCCATTATGCCCTTAAAGAGTATTAAGTACTAACAGCATTTTGTTACCGTTGTATACACATTTAAATTTTTTATCAAATTTCACGGTTGTCTATTTGTTCTGCAAAATACCATTTTTTCCCTTATAAAATTTTCAACTCCGGACGTTGAAGATAGAAATTCAAAATTTTCTTTGGCGTTTTTTCCCCCTTAAAGCTCTTTGCTAGTCTCGGTCTCTGTTTCTCTCTGTTTCTCTCCCATACCTCTGTTTCACGTAAGATCACAACAATGGCAGGTAATTATTGATTATCTGTTCTTATTCATATCATATATATATATACACACATATATAATCGCCTGATTCGATTAAAAATTTCAAAGGTGTACAAGATTTTAATGGAATGAAGAGAAAACACGACCAAGAAACAGAGAGTAGAAAAAGAATCCGCGAGGAAGAAACTGAACAGGTATGTAAAAATTCGACCTTGTTTTGAACATTTGATCATCTTACTCAAGTTTTGATTGAGAAATGGGGTGGGTGGCGCCGATTTGGGCAGTCAGTCTCTCTCTCTCTATATATACACATGCATATATATATATATATATATATATATAAAATCATTCATTGAATTCGCCGGTGGGTTGTCAGGGTTAGGGTTTGGGTTTAAGAGGAAAAAGAAGAAGAGGGGTTGAAGGATATGTAGGTGTAGCAGCTTGGGGAGAGATGATGAGACGCATTGGAGATTTTTTTTCTTGGTTTCTTGAAGACGCAGTGGGAGACGGGTGGGTCCGGCAATAAAGTATTCCGACTCCCTTTGTATCCCACACGTGTGTGTATATAAGTATGTATATATATATATAAAACAACAAAAAATAGAAAAACTATTTTTTTTCGTTTGTTAAAAATCTCATTTGTAGCAAAATATATTCGATGATAGGAGAGACATGATGAAAGTTTTGATAAAGTTGGTGTTGATAGTTAGGGTTTGGAATATAGAAGTAAATAGTGCTGAAAAGACTAGTTAAACTTAGTATTGGGTGTGAATATTTTTGACATCCTTCCTCATGAGATGAGACCTATTTACATATGGTGATTCTATCATCCTCTTCCTCCGAAACCTTTACTGTGAATTCAAGAAGGAATTTGTAAATACCCCATCTGACTCCTTAGTTTGGGCTGTTGGTTGGTGATAGCTTGGTGAACCCTGTTGTTATTTTATTGGACCTCCTCACAAAACAACACGAAATTTGAAAAAATTATTACATCAATCACATGTCAATACATAAGCCAAACAAATTCGATATTGACATAGTATTGACACATATACTTATATGTCAACACCAGATTTGACCACCTCACACCATTATTAGTCCAATAAACATGCATGAGGTAATTAAATTAAAGTCCATTACCCATTGGCCTGTGTTGTCTCACGGGGATAGAAAATTCAACCCATCCATTGTAGCTTTAGGTTAGTTAAACAAAAACATAGAGAAACCTAAAAAGCAACAATAAACGAACTTAATTTTCAAAAAAATTGGAGATCCTGAGCTATGACCTTCAGGAATCATAAAGCCAGAGCTCTCCTTCTTAAAAGCACTGCAATAAACAGAGTTCTGGTAGTAAACAAAAGCCCAGTCCCGAAACAGTGAATATCAGAGGTTCAGAGAAGCAAAACACCTTAAGAAGAAAAGAAATTTATTCACTTTAACTACACATGAGCCATTTAATCCATTTCCAGCCATGCCTTCCATCCATCTTCTCTATGCTTCTGTCTGATTTTAGCTACGGAACTTAAAAGGTATTCAATTTATAACTACACACATGAGCCATTTAATCCATTTCCAGCCATGCCTTCCATCCATCTCCTCTATGCTTTTGTCTGATTTAGCTACCAAACATATATGAATCTGTATAATTTCAAGCAAAAAAATAATTAGTGCCCATAAAATGAGAAGATCCTAAAATGACATACTGTTCTTCTTATCTGTTTACACAGACGGATGGAGACAACAAACTTGAAGAGGTCTCAATAGTTCTTCAGGGAACAACAAATAGCAAATACTTCAACGCTACTATAGAACCACTCAATTGCAAGGGACATGCCATGGCATATGAAAATATCGATGAGCTGAAAGAAAAATTGGAATTTTACCATCCCTCATTTCTTAGGCTTCTCTTCTTTGACTGGAACATGAACATTGCTGTGTACGAAAAATGGGATGAGACCTTACCTGAATGGATCTCAAACAACAGACCAACAAGGCATTGCCTTATCAATGGACACAGTGCTTATATGCAGACAAGAAGCATGGGTGAATTTATCAAGTAGGTCACAGCATTCCTTTTCAATATTTTTTTTCTTTTTATACCTTCCCTTTTTTTCTGTTATCACTTATTTTTCTTTTTTCTTCAGGGATTTGGTTGCAGGTATCTTAAAACTTCATGAAGAGAACTTTTGCACAGCTGAAAGTTGGAAGGACAAAGTTTTTGTTCGAAGAAATGTTCCTAAACTTGGAGTAAGAATTCGAAAAATAAGTGATGGTACCATCGATATATGTCATGATTATCTGGAATTGGCAGATGTGCTGATGACAATAATACATCCAGAGCCATTACCCGTTGACATTATATCCTTGATATATACTCTTAAGGATGGAAAAACTGACAGGTAACCCATATTCATAAGTTTTGTTCTTTTAATTTTATTAATTTTGTTACACTATTTAACAAAAATTTCATGAACAGTGAAAAAAAATATCTGTTGGGCAAACACTGCTCAGCCATGACTCCGAAAGAGCGAATTAATTTTTTACTCGGGATAATACATGATGTGGATGGTCTAGGAGCAGTCAAAGCACAGGAGTTAATTACAGCCATAGATGGGGAACTTGTGAAAGTGCGCGGGGTTCCTATACAGGACTGGAGGACCAGAGTCCCAAAGTACACACGCGCAAGAGACATACTGAACTATAGGTATTACTCATCAAGTACTTGGGATCATTTTTCATATCTATCAAACTTGAGGAAACACCTCACAGAGTTGAGGAAAAAAGCTAGAGAAAATTACGCAAAACAAGGAATACATAAGGTAAGCTGATATTCAGGTTATAAAATATTTTTTTGTTTCTGATATTATTTAAAAAGGTACTCATTTAAATCCTATGCATCTACAGATGAAGAACCGAGATGCAACTTATGTAGACAACTACTTAACAACAATGTTTCCCGACTCAATATCAATGATACAGGAATTTCTCCGGAAGCAAGGTGTCCTCCGTAATTTTGTTTGAGAAATTAAACCCACCATGGTGGCGCATACCAACATGTTTTGCTGCTGTTGAAAGCAAAATAGAAGATACTTGAAGTTACCTTTTTTGTCAGATACAATGTATGTATTTTTTTTCTTTTTTGTTTCTGTGTGATGGATGTTAAAGAGCTCAAAGCTGTGTGGAACCAGAAGCAATGAGAGACAGTGCAGCATGTAAATACTTAAGATTCCTTTGGATCATGCCACGTGCCTCTCCTTCGGTAGTACACATCTCATAGGATTTTTTACTTTGAATAATTTTTTCTCTAAACCATGTCACTGTCTGAGTGGCTACAGCTTGAAGAACAATTTCTAGGTGATCTATGTAAACTTGCATAGTTGCGTGTCATGTTTCTGGTGGCTATTAATGCAAGAATCCGTTGTGGAAAGTTCCATTGGAAATCACCACGTGTCACTTTCCTATTGGATGGTGGCAGTTGGAAATTGGGGTCTAAACAATGATGCAAGGAAAATACAAGTTTTTGGAATGATTTTTTTTTAAGTGCTCAAAATGTGGTACTATGCAACACCAAGACATGAACATAATGCAGTCTACATTATTACATTTCATTACATACCGCAAATTCACAACATTTCAAAGTCAAAGTTGAAACTACAAGTCCAAAATTGATTACAATTCATCCAATACACTATCCAACAATAAACAATATCAACAAAAAAATTCTTCAGTGTGTGAAATTCAGCCCAAAGAACCAAAAAAAGCAGTGGACTTGAGATGCTGGCCACACTACCAAAAACCACGGGAGCAGCCTGATATTGTGTCATACATGTTATATGTGTCCCATTTACAAAAAAAACTGAACTGTTTAAAAAATGTACCATTGTGTAAAAAAAAAAAATGTTAGTACCTTGCAAAAAAAAAAAAAAAGTTTACCACCTAGGTCCTACTTCCAGTTGTTGTTAAATGGCTTAACCTGAAACCTCCAATGAAGTCAATACATAGACCAGATAAGACAGTACACATAACCTAATATTGGTCTGAGAGCTTTATGATGGCGATGCCATTGCTGGGGCTGCATTCCTTTCTCTTCTTCCTCTCCTTCCTCTTGCTGCTGTTATTCTTGCCTCTGCTCTAGTAAGACCCCTTTGACATCCCCTCCTGTCGTGTCCCATACCCTTGCATGCACACCTGGTCACACATGACTTTTTATCAAACTCCGCTTCACCCTCCCTCCCTCCTTGACACAGTAACAGGTCTTCTGAGCACTGGGGGAAGCAAAGGGTCTTTCAGAACTAGATCCCGTTTATTCTCATGGTGCATTGGATGTATCAGCTTTTTGAAAGCCTTGGTTTACATATCCTTGCTGTAGAAATCAGCACAGTAACTCTCAATGTTCATCATGTTGTATGTAATGCATGCTGTTGCATGCCCACATGACAATTCAATGAGCTGCCATTACCTGCAGCAGAAACTCCTCATGTGAAGCTTGATAATACAAGTCATGTCTAGTCTCTCTGGTACCTCATACTCATCCCCACTAGGCCATATCAATGTGCATGCACCAGACTTGTGTTCAATTTTTTCCTTTTTTTGGCACTGTTCTACTCCACCACCACCACCACTGTTAATTTTTTGGACATTCTATAAAACTTGGGCATAAGCTTTGTTCTTATACATTCTAACACAATGGTGATTGGTTTTGCCCTCCAATTCCCCCAAGCCAGGAATTCCACTGCATTTTTGGCGGCATAGTCACACTTCACCCTTTCACCAAACTTGTGCCTTGCTCCCTTACACTTTGCCTCAAGCTGCTCCATTGCATCCTTGAACTCAATCTCAGTAAAGCATTTGTAACTTCTCATAAAAGGTTTATGTACTTGACACCAGGCCGTGATGACCTAAGGTTGTCATAAATACGCCTGCAGCATCTTCTACTAATTTCTTCTGAAAATATATTACCCTTTTGGCCATCAATCAAAAAGTCAAGGGCATATTTGCAACTGCATGACCAAGGATTTTGTGCAGGTGGTTAACCTATTTCCATCTGTCCTTGGTTTCATACTCCATCCCAGCAACAATAATTGAAAACAACCCACTATACCCATCAACCCTCACCACACTCATCGAGATGCCTTCAAAGGGTCATTTTTAAGAAACAACCATCCAAACCAATAAATTGTCCCTGAACCCATCCTGAACTGCAAATGAGAGGATGATCTTCCTAAATCTGGGAATCTGATCTAAAGAAGATGTTGGGACAACGGAAGCACATGAATACAAGGATCCAATGAAAGTTAACAAAGCAATCACACACAAACACAAGATATAATGTGGTTCGACCAAAATCGGTCTACATCCATGGATGAGAAGAGATTCCACTATGATTTCCGTATAGATATTACAACAGAAGAGTACCAACACCGTGAACATCACCATGTACCACTCCATGAGCCCATCTCCTCACTACCGGTGCCACCGGTGTTTTTCCTACTCTACCAACCCATAAACTATCTCTACCCATCAAATCCTTCATGAGATTACATCTATCTCAATCTCATGAGTCTCAACCCATAACCTAGGCATCTATTTATAGAGTTCCAAACCCAATTCCTTGTTTGACAAGGATTACAATTCCTTGGAGCCCAAACTAGTCTAACAAAGAATTTATGTTTGTAACTCTAGAAATAGATATACCTAGGTTATGGGTTGAAACTTACGAAATAGAGAGATGTAGTCTCATAAGGGAGTTGATAGGTAAAGGTAGTATGTGGTTTGGTAGAGTAATAAAAACACTAGTGGCACTGGTAGTGAGGAGATACACCTGTGGAGTGGTACACGGTGAAAGGATTTGTACATGGTGTTGGTATTCTATAATTGTAATATCACTACGGAAATCATAGTGTAATCTCTTCTTATCCGTGGATGCAGACCGGTTGTGGTCGAACCACGTTATATCTTGTGTTTGTGTGTGTTTGCTTTGTTGACTTTCATTAGCTCCTTGGAGCCCAAGACTAGTCTAAAAAAAAATTAACTAATAAAATACAAAAGCTAAAATAGAAACCTAATTAAACTAGGAATTTGAGAAGCAAGTCCCAACATAAGATTTTATAAACATAGAACTCGAAGAGTTCGTTTTCACCACTCAATTGCATACTGCCATAACTTTGCATATGAAGCTGCATGAGTTCCCTCATTCTCCTCTTAACGCCTTCCTTCTAGCTCTGTACAGACACATTCTACTCAATTCCACCCCCAAATTTTTTCCCTAACTTCAGCTCCCAAATTAGCTAAACTAATATTAGGTTAATTTCTGAACTTGCTTATAAGTTTCCTTGTTGTCCCCTAATAAATTTAAAACCTTTTTGGTCAGAGTATTCCTTCAAGACTCTCCTGAAATGGTTGATGTCTCAAAGATAAGTCCTTTTCCAACTTAAGTGTACCATCTTCACCATATTTGAACACTTTGCCCTTAAAAGTAATTGTGCAAGTGTCTTTATCTCTCTCTCTCTCACACACAGCCTCACTTTCTGCACTCGGATGATCACTCACTATAATCAGACAACTCACCCTCAGTGTTATCTAGAAGAATTGCAGTTACTACCCTAATTCATGAAAACCACCAATTACTGAAATGCTAATTTGAATCAATTAGGGTTAATTAACCCTAATTCATGAAGAAAAAAAAAAAAACCCAATTTAGAAAAACCCCAAAACTCAAGCAATTTCAAGAGACCCTATTAAACCCAAACTCGAATTTGATATTGAAAAAGTACTGATTTGAACATGAAAGCATCACAAAAGCAGTATCATATCATCAAACCTAATAGAAAACCTAAACAACTAACTATCATCGTGCAAGAGAAAAATGAAACAAGTAATACCAGTAAAAGGAAACCTAACATATAATATCATCAAACAGAAAATGACAGGACAAAAGAAAAATATATTATACTAGTACAAGTGTAACTGACCTGTGCGGCTGTGCTAGCAACCTTCACATGCAACATCACCCATCGTCTCCATACAGTCAGATTCCTTGTCTCTGTTTCACATGCAACCAATGATTAGAGTTTACTGATGAGTATAGATGAACATGCAAAGACAAGGTTAATTAGGGTTATTTAGATGAATATGCAAAGACAATGGTTTGATTGATGAAGATGAGATGGGTTTGATGGAGAGAATAGTTCAGTGGGTAATTTCAAACATTACATCTAGAGAGGGAAATTAGAGCCCATGCCATCAGAGAGGAAAGCAAGGTGGAGAAGAGAAATTGATTGGGTCTTATCTGTCACTGATCATAGAGTTGAATTTGCCCCTTCTAAACAAATATCGAAAGATGGAACAGAAATGGACGTAACAATCAATCTCTCCCTCCTTCGCTTTCTCTCTCTCTCTCTCTCTATATATATATATATATATTTATTGCAGAGGTTAAGAAATAGTTTAACTTTTTGTTTTATTAGATAATGACAACACGTCAACAGACTGATCTTTGCTTGAACATCCATGCCTACGCAAGCTTGACGCGATGTTGCTTGTAAGAACATTGCTCTTCATAGTTTTGTACTTCTAACTTTTTCAATCCCCATAAGAACATTCGACACTAACCATAATTGTGTTTATATATATATAGGACTGTCTAGAGAACTTTAGAAACCAAACTGAGTTCTCTTACATTTCAAAAGATGTTCCTGAATCAGAGAAGAGGAAAGATAACAAATGGTGGTTACCAACTCCCAAGCTTCCGCCAAACAGTTTATCTGACGTTACTAGGAAATGGCTGCAGTATCAGAAGGATTGTGTGTACCAAGTACTCAAAGCAGCCATGGCCATTAATGCTCAAGTTCTAGCAGAAATGGAGATCCCAGAATCCGACATCGAAACTCTTCCCAAGGTAAAAGAGAAACACAAGGAAAAAAAAAAAAACTACAATTCCATTCAAGTTTGTATACAAAGATTGGTACCTTAATTAATTTTTCTTTGTTTTTTCTACGGTAGAATGGCAGGGCAAGCCTTGGAGACGTGATCTATTGAAGTATTACAGATGAAATATTCGATCCAGACTATTTTCTTGCAACAGTGGACTTATCATCAGACCATAAGATCCTTGACCTCAAGAACAAGATTGAGGCGTCCATAGTGATCTGGAGGAGGAAGATGACTGCTAAAGATGGAAAGTCTTCTTGGAGTTCAGCTGTGAGTTTGGAGAAGAGAGAACAATTCGAAGACAGATTAGAGACCGTCTTAATCATTCTTAAGCATCGGTTCCCAGGACTTTCACAATCTTCACTAGACGTTACCAAAATCCAATACAACCGAGTAAGGACATCAGCTGCCTTCTTGGAATTCATCCTATGTTTTCATATCTGACTAGAAACTGAGTATTTGTGAAACTTTGCATAAGTTTGTCTCTATATCATTTCAAAAATGTGCTTGCAAAATCATATAATATATGGATTGCTAACTTATTTTATTTTCTTCTCTCTAACCTGCATTGCAATAGTTATATGATTGCCCTTTTCCCAGCAAATATGCTACATTTATGATTTTCAAAGACAGCATAAATTCTTGTGTTTGTTTGGTTTATATTCTAATTTTCGTCTCTGATTTCTCCTTTCTCTAACACAGTTGTTTTTTTTCCCCAGGTTATTATTATTTTTCTTTTAACACAGTTATATTAATCCTATTATTATATTTCTTTCATGTTTTGGAACCAAACATTCATGATGTCACTTTTTATTCATTTTCTCAAATGTATATTGAAATAAATAGATGTTCACTTGTTGGCTGCGTAGGATGTGGGACAGGCTGTTCTGGAGAGCTATTCAAGAATAATAGAAAGCTTCGCTGTTACGGTCATGTCAAGAATAGACGATGTTCTCCATGCAGATTTTGTTGTGCGAGAGCAAAAGAGGGGCCCTGCAGAAGACTCTTCACCAGGGAAGGAGTTCTGGAATTTGGACAACGGAGAGCTTGACTTGAAGGAACTAAAGGAGGACATCATTTTCACCAAACCTCCTAACATTTCGACAAAGAAGAAATTGACATACTTAGAGAGGCTTGAGACCTTAAGTGGTTTCAAAAGTCCCACAGGACGCCGAAGGTGAAAATTATTGTGGAAATCGACTTCATTCAAAGCAGAGAAAGAGAATGGCGGACAGAAACACCAAGAATGTGTGATGTTGGCCTTACTCGGACCCATGTAGGCTACCGTCATGGTTCCTTACTTTTGTAAATAGGGAAGAATGAGATGATTAATTGGGTTTGAAGCATTTTGAAATTGCTTTCCTCTGTACGAGAAATCAATTTGTCGACTGAAAAAAAACAAAATTTCTTGATTTTTCTAAACAGATGTAGAATGTTTCCCGATGTCCCCATTAATGGGGTTTGTACACGAGACTACTTAAGCATGCCAATCCTAGAGATAAATCACTTTTTAGCACTAAGGACTGAAAATGGCGTAGGATTGATAAGGAAACCCTAATTACCTTATTAATTAACTTCCTGACAAAGTAGGATTATCCCAGCGTAGTGGGAACTTCATAAAAATGCATCATTTGTTCTCAAAGAGAATTTTGATGTTGACAGTGAAGTTAGTAACATTTGTCAGGCCCCTACAAAATTAATTTTCGACCAATTTTGCAGCTACACACTCAAAACTAAACAGATAAAATGAACATTGTAGTCAAATGATCAAAATGTCGTAATCTGAACAGAAATTCATTAGATTTAAAAGCAATACCATAGTCACAACCAAAACGAATGTATTAGCAGAACACTTGCGTAGGCTTCGAACATACTTACAAGTTGTGGAAATGGTACATTTAAAGCAGCAAAAAGATTAAAGGATGTGGGTTTCAAGATACTTAGATTTTGCCACGAGGTCCGAGCTTGGGTGGAAGTTGTGGGCCCTTCTTAATCGGTAGAATGTCACCTGTGGCTGTGGAGCTGAGATATGCTAGGGTTGAACCACCTCCCAGTATCAAGAATTTGAGCAACAATCCTCTCTTGGTGAAAGGAGCTGCAAATGTCTCGAAGAACTTGCTCTGAAATTGCAAATGAATATAATGAGGTATTGAGGTAAATATTTTATATTCACATGACATTTTAGAAAGTACTGCAAGTGCTGCAAAATTAAAAAATTCATGGCAATCTAGTTGGCAACTCTAATTCAACTCTCCTAATTCTTGTTTTAGGCAAAGACACTTTGCTGCAGGCTGTCATGGCTCACAATTCACTCTATTAAATCAAATTATGCCCCTCTGAATCTGTAAGCAGCGTAATTTCAAGGAGTGTGTTGATAAGATGGTCGAAGTACATTTGATATTTTGGGAATTTCCCAACACGACTGCAATAAATTTGAATTGGGATAGTACTGCACTTAACGCTTAGGGGGGAAATGATTCAGGTTACAGAGGATCTTCATGATGTGAGATAATATTTCCTCAATCAACCACAATCTTAACCCTTCATTGTCTGACCTCCCAATGTGTTTTCCATTGAGTGTCTGAGCCCTATTAGGGACAATAATGTGAATGTGTGTGGGTTTGTTTGAACTTTCAGGAAAAAAAAATTAAAAAATTGTCACAGAGAACACGTAAATTGTCTATAATAAGCAAGGATTTTTTTTAATGATTTAGAACAACTTATTTTTGGCGTTAACTTAAAGAAAATAATTCAGAGGTCATAGGCCTTAATTGCACAAGGGCATTGTTAACAAGCATTCTCTTGCACGGTTTACAAATTCTGTCAACTGCATATCCGACCCTATAAACAATTATCCTTGACATTCACTGGTCCCTTAATGCGTCCGTCCTGGATGTGAGGGGCTCGAGCCCCATAGTGAGTATTTGTAAGTGCGTGCGAGTATTAATCCAACAAAAAAAAATGTAATTCAAGCAATAGTAACTTAGAACATATATGTTTACCAGGAAAACAAACAAACAAACAAACAGAACATATTAAAACATGGGTGCTCATATTTTGTAGCATAAAGCATAACTACCCATCAATCATTTCTAATATTTCCAATTACAATCTTTGTTCCTCACATGTACATATATTTATGTGTGTGTGTGTGTGATACATTGATCTCAATCGAAAGAATATAGAGAGACACATACCTGGAGAGAGTTGTATGGTGAAGGTGCATCTGATCCATACAAGTCCCACTGGCCAGTGGTGTTGCCCAAATCCTCCAAATCAAAGTAAACACTCTTGTCACCATACTTAGCAACCACAGAACCAGATCTATATACCACAAAAATGAAAATTTAGTCACTAAATTCATTGATATATGTAGATAGTTCATTGAGTCTTTGTTACCTATAGTTGGTGGGTTTGAAGTTCTGGCGAGATGGCTTGACATGAAGCTTAGTTCCGGTGATGGAGCTACCGGCGAGGCCCTTGACGGAGGTGGGTTGCACGGCGGCGAAGGTTGCTAGAGATGCCATGGTCTCGGCTCCAAATTGCCTATAACTAACTAACTATTAAAATTTTCAGTTGGCAATTGGTTTCAGTGATGATGTTGCTTGGTTTTTGATCTTTTCCATGGATTTAATGTACCACGTGGCGAACTGGGTTTGATTGGTGATATATTGAGGCCCATTAAGGAGGTGCCACGTGGATGATAGCTGGATAGGCCTATCCTTTTTAGATGGTCAGGGGTTGTGTGAACCCTAATGTCGATACATTGTGCTAATGTAGGGCAGTGATACCATCCAATCATCCTACCTAAGGTTCAGTTGGGAATCCAACTATTTGATCATAGCCATCCATTTTTTCAGCAGTTTTTATCTGCATTGTATAACCTTTTATTGTTTGATTAAAAAAATAAAAAATAAAATAATCAAATTCGCGCAATGGACCTTTTGTTATATTATTAGTACTATTCTCTTCACTAATAAATATATACTCCTTTCATCCCTTTTTATTTGTACACATCGTAAATTAAATAAATAAAAAAGAACGGAAGAAGTATATATTTATTAGTGAAGAGAATAATATTTATTATATAACAAAAGGTCCATTGCGTGAATTTGATT
>JAOTQH010000011.1:1041584-1051998 GCA_025631255.1 Cornus kousa | reverse complement strand
ATTAAAAAAAATTAAATAATAAAAAATTTTTTTTAAAATCACAATAAAATTAAAATAAAAAAAAAAAAAAAAAAAATTTACTGGTAAAAGTTTGCATGAAAAAATATTTTACGTTTGATTAAATAGAGCCATAACTACATTTAAAAGTGGCATGAATAAAACATAAATTGGTTATTGTTTATATAGAAGAAGAAGATAATGAAGGCAAACCTTCACACAACAATAAAGTTGCTCCATTGTGATTGATGGCGGGCCTTGGCGCAACGGTATGGTTCCATTGTGACCTAGAAGTTACTCATTGAAATGGAAAACAGCCTCTCTACATGCGATAGGGATGGCAATTTGCACTGCCTGGTCGAGTACCTACCCCGCCCCAGCTCGTTTAAACCGGTTTTGGGGGGCCGTGTATAGGATTTGGGCGGGGATGGAGTTGAGGGATGAAAACATGTGCTGGTTCAGGTGGGGGCAGAGGAAGGTCACCCCGCCCCGCCCCGTTTAGACTGCTAATTTTCTAATTTAACCTCACACACACACACACACACGCACAAAGAAGCCCTCTTCACTCTTCATCATCCATTCTCAACTTCATCGACCCAAACCCCTCAGGCCTCACAACCTTAATCCTTCACGACCACTAACCACCATCACCTACTGTCAACCTCGCTGACTGTCAGCTTCCATCATCCTCACCAACCGCAGGCTTCTGTCATCCTTCCCGGCCACCGGCTTCTAGCGTACGATCATTTTTCTCTCTCTTTATCAATAAGTCTTATTATTCTTCCGTCAACCTCACCGATCTAATAAATGCATCAGTAAAAACTTTTAATGCGTTTAGTAGATCTACCTATAAATGCATCAGTAAAGAATTGGGAGAGTCTACCTTGTCCTTGCTTTGTTGGATACAATTATCATGTTTGTTAGGGTGTTTCTAGTAAGATCTAATTTTGGTTTACAGATATTGTAAACCAACGTTTGTTCATTTATGGATTTCATTTTTGCTTTAGTCGTTTATTTGTGTTGATTTGATGTTTCTTCACAGTTTTTAGTCCTCTCTTCTCTTCTGTATCTTTTCCCCTCAACCCCTTCTTTCAGAAATTATGTGTTGTCTATACCATATTTGGTCGTTGAGGGTAGAAATTATAACTTTTTTTCTTTTCTTTTTTGGGAATTTTTTTGAAACAAAGAGTAAAGTTTTTGAAGTGAGGCATTGAAATTTATCCTCTACTTAGTCAGTTTTTAATTGGAACTGGTTTTATTTTAAAGAGAATGGCTAGATTTTGAGAAATTGAACACCTGTACTTTATTGGAAATGGAATGGAAAGGCTATGGCCTAATGGTTTAAAATGAATGCTATATATATTGATGGTGAATGCATTGAGTCAATACGAAGGGTAAACTTTTCTAAAGAAGCAAGTAGGGTACGAGTTACGCTTGGGTGTAAGATCCAATATCCACGTGGTAGACCCTTATTTGGATATTGAGGGTTGAGGCCATGCCGGTGTGAAAGGTTGGCCAGTGGATGCCTCTCGGAGGACCACCATTGGTTGATAATTGCATTCATCTTGTTGATAATGAAAAAAGTTTGAAATTATGGATTGTTTATGTACTATTCCTGTTGGAATTGAAAATGGAAATTATGGACTTGTTTTATGAAATGTTGTGGCCTAATGAGAATGATGTTTTAACATATGAAATGGAAATAGATTTGAATAGTGTTATTTGAGACATACTTGGTTTATTTATTATGATTGTATCTGCGATGAACCCAGTTGTTCAGTTCACTTCTAAACTTGTTAAAATCGTTCTTATTTGCAGCTGTTGAAAAGAAAAGTTGTTTTTACCTTGAAGAAAATTAATGGCTTTTCAACAAAAATGGAAACCTATTGGGCTCTTGTAGCTCTCCCTATTTTATTTAAAAAGCATTTTCAGGTTTTGAACGCGGTGAGCGAAATTATGGCATGGAAGTGAGGAGGGCTTGAGATGTACTGTTTTGGAAACATGTCATCTTGTTGTAGTTATAGTTTATTTGCATTGGTCATTGTATTAACTAATGCTTTTGGACTATGTAAATACTGAAACGTTAGGACTTGGAGTTCAGTGTATTCGTTTTTTGGGAATATAATTATGGACTCTTGCATAATAAGGCCATATAGATGTTTGATGTTAAAGACCCTTTTGATTTGAAGTTAGGATTATTTAAAGTGTTCTATTGTGGATATTGAACTAAAATAGTTTCCTATTGAGGCATTTGTTATTAACTCACCTTTCTGCCAAAAGGGGTGTGACATATCATAACTTGTTACTCATTATATGGGTGTATGTTTTCCTTATAAAAAATCTATTATTTTGTATAGCATTACTACATTAACAAAAATGCATGTTGGCAAACAAATTGTTTATAATAATTCAATATATGAAACTCATACTACACCCAACTTTGTTTGTCTTAAAAATCAATGTAGAAGGATCTATATAATAGAACAAAACATTTTGTATTTAATCTTGTTTCCAAACCTAATTTTAGAGTACTTTGTCTGGCAATATACTCTTTCCCCCTTTTCAATGGTAACATTAACAGACTGCTAGGGCAAACCCAGTGCACGAGGCTCCCGTCACTGCGGGTCTGGGGAGGGTCAGATTTACGCAGCCTTACCTCCTCGTGCGGAGAGGCTGTTTCCTTGTTTCGGACCTGTGACCTATTATGCTATCTATCCTAACAAGTCATATCTATTGTGAATGCAGTGCATATGTTGCTGAGATTCGTAGAAAAGATTGGAAGATTTCTTGGCCATTTTCTTTAGTTGGTGACGGTGAAGAACAAAAGGAACAAGCAGACATGCTTCCTCCGATACACATCCCCGAGTTCAGATGGTGGGGTTGCCAAAACTGTCTCCGGAGTAGTGGTGCTACAGATGTTGCGGCAGATATTAGAGTGGTTTCCAATTGTTACGTTACAGGATTAAATTCTAATGTAAAAGTTTCCCGTGGGAATGCCATCTAGTCATATCATAGTGATGAACCATTGTTGCTTTCTGATGTTGACAGCATCTGAAGAGAAAATTTGTGAAGGAAGGAAGGCCGGTGTAAATGCTTCTATGGACGTGATTGAATATGAATGTTGCCCAATGGTATATAACAATATGAAAGAAAAGGTAGCTGATGTCTTATCAAATGTCAGAGAAGGTAAACTATCATATGATCTTGAGATGATCTCAATGCTGTTGGAATCAACCTGAAACTTAAATATAGTGCTTGTGTTTTCTGCAGATGTGCTTATTATATCTAGAAGCCTCAAGAACGGTGCAGCAAGGGAGGTAGATCAGACAAGACCAAAACTAGCTCTTTCTGAAGAAAAGGATGCTCAATGCCTGAATGAAGAAATATTCAATGATGATGCAGGTATTTTCCATGACAGTTCCAAAACAGATTGGCATTAGTTTAACTTATCTGATTCAAACTGTTGTTGCCTCAGAAACAATAAATCTCACTTCAAAAGTTGGTGCACTGGTCGAACTTGGTAAGCCAAATTGTGGAACTAGTGGGGTTGATGAAGTTGGGCTCAGTGCCCAAAATCCAAAATGTCCAAGCAACTCTTCAACTGAAATCTGCCAAATGAAAAACAGCGTATCTAGAGTTTCTGAAGTAGCAAAAATTAGTGAACAAAAAAGGGAAGTAATGATATATCATGAGAAACTTGGGCAGGTGAATGTGGAAAATGAGGATCTCGATTCTCTCGTTAGTCATTCTAGCAATTATTTTTCTTTGAAATACAATGAGAATGATGAGAATCAGGAAGTGGATAATCTCCATATTAAACGTCACAGATATGAGCAAGGTGATTCAAGCCGAACTCTGATCTGTAGTAAACCGCCAAAGGTCCGCTTGCTGACTGACATCATGAGAAAGGAAACTCAGGGTGCTTCAACCATCATTCCCAGTTCTAATGGAACTACAAATTCTGGTAACATTGTGAACTCTGAAGTCACTCGAACTAAAGAAACTGATGGCTTAAATTTAGACACCCTTTTTAAAAGTCTGGTGCCTGTTCAGGAAAATATTGGAAAGGATACCGTGGGTAAGGGAAAGAAAAGGAAGATGCTGCAAGTTGAAGACTCTGGACCTCTGCAGATGAGGTGGTCGAAGAGTGCATTTGGAAATGTTCAAATCTGTAAGGTAGATGAAGAGAATAATTGCATTAAATCTGCAATTGCTCATTCTGAATCAATAAATGACGCATTTGCTGGGGTGGATTTACATAGTGGCCTAGAAACACAATCAAATGAATACAGGCCTGATGGAATGGTTATTTATAATAAGAAGGAAGACAGTATGCATCATTGTGAAGATGGAAAGTATTGCCCAAAGCCTTCACAAGAGAGTTTGTCCAGTGGACTGCAGCTTATGAATAGATCTGTAGAAAGCAAGGAAACTGGTGCTGGAACTCTTCAATTCAAAATGGCACAAAACATTCCTGATTATAAATCTACCGTTTGTATGAATGAAAGTAACGTTCCTGAAAATGTGCAGGAGACTTTGATACCTCTGCAAAAAGGCATGCAGAGAGAGGACTTGATTAGGCTACATGGTACAGAACCCTCTCAAATTGGAACTGCTATTTCTTCATTTGAATCTGCTCTGTATGCATTATCTGGAATAGGCATGCATCCTGATGCTTGTAGGAATAAACCTACTTGTAGAAAGGCTTTTGTGGGTGGGATGCAAACAAACATGGCTCTTGTTGAAGGTGAGAGTTCTCGAATGTATCGGGATGGTGCCTTTAGAAGCACTGGAACTGAACTTGTTCCTGGCAAAACAGCACAAGATACAATGTTGGAAAGAGCACTTCATACTTCTCTTAACTATTGCATGGATACAACAAAAAGGAATACAAAATTGTCATTGCAGAATGATAAAACAGAGGTGCCTCAAGTTGAAGGTGGCATAGCTTCCTTTATGCCTCATCATGAGGATGTGAAGAAAGCAGAGTTGGTTACAAGCGAGGATGTAGGGATCAAGCCTGCTGTAGCCAATAGCATATCTTTACCATGCCCTCATTCACCATCTGGAAAAGTTGCGCATTGTGGTTTGAAAAGTATAAAGTCTTCACTTAGAAAGGCTAGCACAAGTATGAAACTAAATGACATGTCTCAAGTTCAAGAGCGCGCTTATCCTTTAGAGCCAAAGGTGCTTTCTTTTTTTTGCTACTGCTAGTTTCACTGGTTTCTTGTTTGAGAAACATTTGATGTGCTTGAATTTGCTTACATCTTCCATTAGAAGTAAGGCTGTTAGTTTGAGTGGTATGTGTGAGAGATTGATATGCATTGTTGGGCCCATTTCCTAATAGAATGAACTTTGAGTTGGTATTCTAGCATGGTATCAGAGCTTTGGTTGGGAGGTATTGGGTTCAAGAATCCACATTTGCTTATGTTCCCATGTTCTGTCTCTCTGTTTGCACTATGTTCGGTTCAGTCTGTCTGCCTCCTCACATGTGAGATGGGGTCACACGTGAGGGAGAATATGGGAGCTTGACGTGCATTTTTGGGTCCATTTCCTAACAGCTTCACATTTTGGAGCATTTGGTACGCTAATAGTATCATCTGCTACCCTTGAAGAAGACGTGCAGGGTTCATGTTCTGGTAGGGACAAAATGATGCAGTATTGTGTCTTACCTATAAAAAGAACAAAAGTATGTTTTGAAATACTAGCGTACTAGATGTTATTTTATAACCCTGAATTATCTTATCATAAAAAAAATATCGGTATGGGCTTAATTTTGTGGGAGGAACCTTGGCTTCATAAACTTGTCTGGCTTGACAATCTATGATAATTGATATAGTTATTAGAGCCACATTTTATCAAGAGTAAAGCTAATCATTTAATATTAACTTGAAATGAGCACGACTGATTGACTTAATATATTGTCACCTTTTCTTTTGAGTGCTTTTTCCTTTCTTTTTATTCTGTTATTAAATTGATTTTTGAGGTGCAAGTTGGAGGAATCAATCTATTAGGGAAAGAAAAAAGGGTAAAATTTGCAGTTAATTGAAATTGCTCATTACTTCAAAGACCTGCTTCTCATTCCTTTCGTTTTAGATGCAACTTGAGCTGTGCCTGCTGTTTCTATTCTTTATCAGCTATCTTGCATAGTGGGGGTTATGTTCTTGATATTTTGCATACTTTTTGCATATGTTCATGCATCTTTGTATACGTGTTTAACTTATGTTCTTTTTCTTTGCACGTTATTTCTATGATTTATTGTGTACATTTTGTATATTTGATCATGTGTGAATATGCTCGATTAGTCAAATATTTTATTTGGCTGAATTGATTTTTTATTTCAGGATTGTCCCATCATATGCAATTACAGAAACAACATGGATGTTCAAAGGCATTCAGAGTTCTTAAAAAACAAATCTAGTGATGGAGCTGATAAGGTGTATGAATTGGATGATGACATACCCATGGAAATTGTGGAGCTCTTAGCTAAGAATCGGCATGAGAGGCGTCTCATTGAGACTGAGAAGGCTAATCGAAATAAGTACAGCATGCCAGAAACAACAAAGAATGTGAAAACTGCTGATACAATGGAGCTCACACGAGTTCTTGAAGATGAGATGGCAGAATATTTACTGGAGAAGGACTCTCGAATGCAAAAATCTCAATCCAGCAATGGAGGAGGTTGCATATTTGCTACAGATAGAAGTGTTGAAGTAAGACCAGTTGGAGAAAAATCGTTTAAATGCAATTCTCATTTTAAGGAAGCCTGCAAAAGCATTGGTTCCAATATAGACCATTTAGAAGAATCTCACAACACTAAGGGCTTATTGGAATTTCCAATCTCTCGAGGGAACCATTCACATGAAAACGAAGCCGCTGAAGCTGGTGCTCTTAGGAACTTTGGTTTTCAAAGAGGCAGATGGAATGGGGATATACCGGCCCAAAGTTGTCCCAACACTTGTTTACAGTGTTGTTTAAAAGCAAGTCCTAAAGGTTCTTGTCCAAGGCAATGTAGAGAAGCACATCATGTTTGCTTCATGAATATGGCAGATGGCCCTTCAGAAATTGATTACTCCCAGAGGTTTGCAACCCTTTCCCGGAGGCAGAATAGAGACTTTGATTTGAAGATGTCTAAAAAGATGAATGCAGACCAACCATGTGCTTGCACACAGAAAAAAGTTGGGAGCTGTTCCAAGCTGGTTGGTACTTCAGATCTGTGTTCTAATAAAAGCATGTCGGCGATGCAATTGCTCAGACTCATGGATTCAGGGATTTGCTCAAGCACATCACCTAATGTAGATAAAAACATTGAGTTTACTAAGAAGCCTTTCTTTCCCCGAAATTATTATGGTAAGGAGCTATCTACACTGAATGATGGAATATTTAAAGTTAAAGAAGCCTCTAAACAGTCATTTCCTGCTTGCTTAGGCAAAAATCATAGCATTGGGGAGTCGGGGAAACATTTTCCTTCAGAAGAAATGGTGTCTCATAGTTCTAAATCTCAGGAAAACACAGTAATGAAAAGCTCATGTTTACCCGTGCCAGCTTCAGATTTTAGATTAGATGGCTCTGCATCTGGAAATGGAAGTTTGTGCAGAAATCATAAATCATTTCCCATCAATGGTTTGAAGAAAGGATTTCATTCTGCTTCAAACACTATGGTGCTCCCTTTGAAGTCTCAATTGACTGAAGGTTCGATTAATAATGCTGAGGTGAACAAGAAGGTTGAAACATATTGGCCAGAGAAAGGCAATTGCAGGACTGGGATATGCTCTGTTAACAGAAATCCAGCTGATTTCAGCATACCAGCATCAGGAAATGAATTCATGAGAGAAGGTGCAGATATAAAATGTAGGAAAAAGATTGCCAAACGGGGCAGACCTAGACTGAAGATGATGAAGCTCGTGGCTCTTAAAGAACCTGCACAAAATTGAATTCTCAAAAGTGCTGGAGTAAGAACCAAAACTTTCTCAGTTAGAGACTGTGTTTACTCTTATTGTTTGTTATCGTTAAACTTATGTACTTTTGTTTGTGCAGTATCCAGAGCTTTGCTTGAAATTTCAAAGAGAGCATGTGTTCTGTTCCCAGCTGTGTAATCAAAATCTAATATCTCAACTAGCCTGCTACAGCTGCTGAAAGACAATGGAATCTTATAGTCTATTTTCTACTGTATGGTTGGCCAGGGTAGACAATTGTCATGAAGTGATTTTGAGCTATTGTGTTTTACTCTTCATCTCCGTACGTGTGGATATGTTTTAAGTCCCATACGTAAATGTCAAACCAGGAAATGAGGAATTTAATTATATATATATGTACCTGAACCTCATTTGAAGAATGTTTACAATCATATTTTCATGGTGAATGATAGTGTAAAGTAGAGCGTGTGCTCTTTGAAACCTTTGTAGTGGTGTAAAACTTTCAGTTCCTTGGTGAGTCCATTATTATCAGAATGTCACAGGTCTCCATTACTGAGAAGGACATTTCAGTTTAACCAAAAAACATACTATTGGTTTGTTAAGGACTTTTTTTTGGAAAATATGGTTTGTTAAGGACTTGAAACCTTATCAAATGACTTAGCTTGAATGTCCTAATTCAGATGCTTAACCCATGCCACCCCTTTTTAGCCTTGACTTAGCTTGAATGTCTGGATCTATCTGCAATTGATTTGAAGTGGGTGGAATTGGAATTGGAATTTATCCAACTACAATCTATTCAAATTAAATGGAAATGGGATTTTCACTATTTACTTTGTTTGACTTAAAGGTTGTTTGATTGAAGGTTTGTTCAGATATATTTGCAAATGATGTTTGTTGTACTATGTCCTGATGTATTCTTCAAGTTATATCAGGGGTGAATGGAAAAGAAAAACAAAATGTGGGGTTTTTCTTGGTTATTATTTGTTGGATGCAGAAATTGATAATGGTAATGAAAATTATACACATACAAAAAAAGAAAAAAAGAAGTTTGCTCAACGAGTTTGATAAAAAGAACATTATGCATTTGTTTCACGTCTTTACAAGTTAGGGATTTGAATTCTCCAGACTACCATAAGAAATATTTTGATAATTGTCCCAAGCATGTTAGAACTGAAAAATGTTCATTGGTGCTAAAAGTATATATGTTCATAAATTATATATGCGCATATGTATTTGTAAATAAATAATTTACAAGTAAATTTATAGTACATTACTACTTTTTTTTTCTTTCCGAAATTAGTACATTACTACTGCCTAGTACTATAAACTATGGAGTAGTTATAATTTCATGTCTCAAAAAATATATATTTTTAGAGAACTATGACTTCACAAAGTTCTCGAAAAAAAGAAATTAATTTTGGGATAGAAATAGTATGGAGTAAAATTCATTTGTTGCCGTACAACCGAACAAGACACAAGCCCTGTGAGGCCCACAGCTTTTCATTGGTGGGCCCTGTCTTGTTTGGTGATTCCGCTCTCGGTTGCATAATATCTTACTGGGCTGGTATCGGATCTCCATTTTTCCGGGCCGGGCCGTTTCACATCTGCAGGGACTAAACAAGCAAATACGACCATTTTTGATCCACGTACACTATCGAAATGAATTGAAAGAAAGAAAGCAGTACAGGGTTGTGAACTTGCGATCAAACCATTTCCGACTTTCTATCAGGTACTTCTGACATTCTATTCCATTATTTTAGTGCGTGTGTATATATTTCTGTGTGTGAATAGATAATTTATATATATATATATATATATATAGATTTTTCTGTGTGTTAAGAGTGAAATAACAGTCTATCCTTAACTATAAAAATCATACTTCAGTTTCTATCATCGATGAAACGATAATTGAGAAACCCATAAAAATTTGAAACTTAAGCTAATTTAGATGCTTGGATTATCAACCTGTACGAGAATTCTGATGGGTCAAATATATGTAGTTTTTTTTGGGTAAGGCAATTGTTCGATGAAATGCTCCACTGAGAACTAGAACTGAAGATTCATGAACAAGATTTATTTTTTATTTATTTTTGAATTGTTTAAACTTGTGTGGTTTTTGGTAGTTGCGGTGGAGCTGAACTGAAGTGAGAGCTTTATTATATGATGGAGAGTGAAGAGGATCCAGTAAAGAAGGCGCAGGTGGTGGAAGCCCGGGCAAGAAATATCAGTCACAATGTGAGGTGCACAGAGTGTGGTAGTCAGTCCATTGAAGACTCACAAGCTGATATTGCCATTCTTCTGAGGAAGGTAATTCTTTTTATATTTTATCTTTTGTTCATTATGTTCGTGCATACATGTTTGTACATAGATAATTCTGCCAGTATTCCTTTACTTGATCAGCAACACTGACAATGGGTTGTAATAATCATTCGTGTTGTGAATTTATGCTAAGCTAAAATAACAAGGAATAATTACTTGCTTTGAAATGTGAATTTTTTGTT
>JAOTQH010000011.1:967615-984570 GCA_025631255.1 Cornus kousa | reverse complement strand
TATATATATATATATATATAGAAATTGAAAAAAAAAGAAAAAAAAAAAAGAACACCGGACAAGGAAAAAGAAAAAGTGGGGCTATTTTAAGATCCACGTTGCAACTTGAGGCTCATTCATTAACTACATTAGGATGTTTGGGAGTCTTATTCCAAGTTGAACACCTTCACATCAGTTAAAAGAAAAGTAATAGACATAATTCCCAAAACACCCTTCCTGAATTCTAAACATTAGTTTGTATCACACATTTATTTTGAGAAGTGTAAGAGTGGGTGCAACATATTAGATTGGAATGTAATATTGTTAAATCGAGAATTTGTTGTATTATTAATTTAATAATATTATATTTTTCATTTAACGATTTTGTTTAGTATTATCTTCTCCATTTATTTGTACAAGAAAATATCAAACATATATGCATACAGGAGAGAGGAATCCTCCGAATTTTTTGCTTCACCATGTCCACTGCATAGTACGAAAGGGTAAAAATATCTTAATAAAACATGAATATGGTCAAACTGTGGCACAAAAGACATTTTAATTATAAGTAGTGTAACTATCAATGCCCTTAACTTTTTGGCTAAGTATTATTACTCATTGGCTAAGTATTATTACTCATTGTGGATATCATTAAATAGTAGTAATTTACATGTTCATGGTATCTCTTTATCCAGATATTTTTATCTCTTCCAAGATAAGAAGGCTTTCTTGTGTACATGTCTGGCTTAGTAAACTAAGTTAAAAACTTTATCTTTACAACTGTGATGCAGTTGCTGCTAAAGTTGATGTTTATCTCTTCAACCTTAATCTCTTTTATTTATTTATTTATTTTGTCTCCTTTGTAAATTCAAATGCAAAAAGAAGCTGTTTTCAAGGATAAAAATCCAACTGTTTTCACAAAATGATCTGTTTAAAATTTTTATTTAGTAGTTAAGTTTATTTCTAATTTCAAGAAATTTACATTACATAAACTCTTTAAAAATAAATGCAGCAGCCGTATGTATCATTTGATTAGACATGTAATTCAAATGCAAATCAATTTTTTTAAAAAAGTATTAAATTAAATAATATGAATATTAAGTAGTGTGTTAGTGTAGTAGAGTAAAGACCCTCTCCAGCTAGAGAAGGTTTGGAGATTGGACCACCAAATACGATTTACTTATTATAACTAACTCTTATTTGATATTTATTTTTGGTGGAGTACGTGACCCTCTGTAACACTGAGATAGAGAGCATTCAAGTACATTTTTATATCCCTAACTTTATTTGACACTGAACTGAAGAGGATTCAAGGACATTCAAGGAAAATGAAGAGTATTCAAGTCCATTCTTATATGGTTGGACAATATGTCGAAAACTAGGATAAATCAAATTTTAGATTAATGAGGGCCATGAATAGAAAAACAAAAACTAGAAGGGCCAGTGGCAGTGCAAAAACACAAAAAAGAATAAAAAAAGACAAAGAAAGTCCAGCAAAGCATGAGTCCTCCACGACGCAAAAGCAGGACATTATCCAGTTACGGATAGAATAGTCATTTCCAAAGAAAATTAAAAATAAATAAAAACCAACGAACGAACGCAATTTTCTAATTCCGTAATTAACCCTAAGTTCAAGCCCTTAATTACCCCTCCTCCCTTTCTCCTTCCTAGAAATGCTCAAAACACATGCAGCCCCTTCTCCATCTCTCTCTAAAACGTCTCTCCTCCATAAAAACTCTCTCTCTAAATCGTTTCTCTCCGCGTGTTTATACACACATATATATCTATTTATATAGATATATAGTGAGTCTGTGTGACTCGGTGATTGGAGAGACCGAGTCAGGGGTGGTGGTGGAGAACCAGCCATGACTCGCCGGTGTTCTCATTGCAGCAACAACGGCCACAACACTCGGACTTGTCCGTCGAGAGGCGGTAGCGGTGGCGGTGGCGGTGTGAAGCTGTTTGGGGTTAGACTCACCGATGGTTCGATCATCAAGAAGAGTGCGAGTATGGGGAACCTCTCCGCGCACTACCATTCGTCTTCATCCGCCGCCGCTTCGCCCAATCCCAGCTCTCCTTCCTCCGACCCTCTCCGCGACCCGGTTCACGTGCCCGATGGATACCTATCCGACGATCCTGTTCACGCCACGTGTTCCTCCAATCGCCGTGCCGAACGCAAGAAAGGTGCTTTTAATTCGATTTATTAATCAGATCAATTATGTTTCTATCTGTTTGTTTCTTGATAGTTTTATGAATTCAATTTGATAATTCTTTTTTATAATTGGGATATTCATTTAATTTTGATATATGGTTTGGATAAGGTTGGGATTTGGCTGAGGTAAATAATTTTCTATTTTTTGGTCGTCTCTTAAATTCGGATTTTAATTTACAATTTAAATAGTATTTTTCATGTATAAGTTCATATTTTCATGGAAATGCTGATATGCGGAAATGGTAATCATTAATGTATTATGAGTTCTGTTTATTTTTAATTTGCGTGAAATGAAATTAAATGAATGTGGTCGTGCTTTTTGGGTGGAGGACTTGCTTTTGTCACCGTTTGTTTTGGTCTTGACTTTTCTACCTTTGATTTTTTGTTCTTTAATTATTAATATATATATATATATATATATATATTTGTAGGGGCTGTTTTTTTTTATTGTAATGATTCTATTATTTTGTGTCTTTATTAGCTGATGTTGATATTTTGCAACACATGGATATATATAATATGTATTATTCATTCCATTGTGAATCTTTCCGTCAATTTATTATTATTTATTTTTTTCAG
Organism: Cornus kousa; assembly: GCA_025631255.1. Classification (NCBI taxonomy): domain Eukaryota; kingdom Viridiplantae; phylum Streptophyta; class Magnoliopsida; order Cornales; family Cornaceae; genus Cornus; species Cornus kousa. The sequence goes on along the minus strand of JAOTQH010000011.1, from coordinate 981,800 downwards.
ATGGATTTATATTGTCAATATTACTAATTTCATTGTTCTTGTTTTTCTCATTTTATGGATTAATTCTATTAAATGATCATTAATGTTAAGTTTTTGGGTTTCTCGTCTTCAGTTTGATTTCTTTGTTGGGCTCAACTGACTCATTTTTGTTAATAAATATAGTTTCCTTATGTATTGCACATTTCATCTTAAAATTATGCTTCTATGCTTGTTGCCTACCGGGAAAGCTTTTCCAATACTATTTTCTTTTATGTTCCCTAACTTCGTTGTCCATCCAATGCAATTTAAACTTCATCTAGCAGTATGTGAAATGGGCATTTTCTTTTTTAATTGTTTACGTGATTTTTTGTTTTCATGGATGAATACAAAACCTTTTTAATTGTTTACGTGATATTTTGTTTTCATGGATGAATACAAAAACACACTTCTGTTTACATGATATCAAATTGTTTTTTTCTGATTTGCTGTGCAAAGATAATAGTGTTGGAGGCTCTAGATGGTTTTTTGACAGTATGATGCTGTGATAGATACTCCGGAAAACTCAAGGGAGTTTGGTTAAACTTCTAATTTTAATTCCTGTTTAGAAATGTCAATAATGTTGCAGAATATCTATTAAGGAAATCGTGTATCGTGTAAGAACTCTCCTTCCTGTATTACTTTGTTCAAGGATCACTCGTGTTTTTGATGTTTTCTCATCTATATTTTCTAATATGTCAAATCAGTTTTAGAAGAAATCTGGAATACTTTAAAGATATGGTCCACTGTATAAAATTGCCAAGAAATTTGGACTTTAGGATCCTATGAGTGTTGTGGAAATCCTGTAAAACCTTAATAATAAGTCAGGTTATCATTATATAGCAAATTGGTTTATTTGTTTCTTAAAGACTACTATTTCTGTAACTTTTCACTTACCTTGAAATATTGACTATTCTACATAACATTATTTCCTCACTGTTACTACTCTACATCCTCATAAATTCACAAGTTAAAGTACAGAACTCTCTCTTTCCCCTCTTCATATTCCTTTAAACCAAATGAACTCATCTCTCTTTCTTTGTCTTCCTCTTTAAATCTGTTGCAAATATTAGTGACATTCTGGTCAATGCTTACCTGATAACACCTCCCCACACTCTTTCATTTATTCTTAAACGGAACATTTCTCTTCTCCATTTGTTCTCAAACAGAACATGCTTTCTACCTTAATGGATATAAGTGGAAAGTCCAGATTACTAAAGCCAGCTTTACCACAGAGCAAAGCCACTTGACTCAAATTTACGGAACTAGGAAGGGGAGGCCTTAGGATTCAATATTGAATATACTCAAGTGTTGTGATCACACTTGTCAGTGAGATCCTATTTTCCTTTTCTTTTTTTTTCTCCTCCAGCATGTTGATCCTCTTAACATATCTAAAGTGCTCTTCGGATTTATTTTTCTAACGTATTGCATTTGGAGCTACTTTGGAGCGGATACCTAGGCTCAAATTTAATTGTCTCAACTCAACTTAACAAAAGTTTTTCCCCAAATATTTTGTGTCAGCTACGTCTACATGAATCTTATTTCGTCATTCCACTCAATTTGAACAAAAAAAAAAAAAAATAGAGGTAAAGATAAAAAGAAGATTTCTGAAATTATTTATGGTTCATTCTTAACATAGACATATTGGAGAGCTGATAGAGTAGAGGCAGATTTTGTGGGTCATGGAAACTTTAGAAAGGTTTTGTGTGTGTCCTGGCAATTAACTCCCACATGCAGTTGGGGAGAGTCGAACTTTCACTTTGAAAGGAGAGGAAGCACCACTACATTGTTATGTTTGCAAATAAGTGCAATTTATGTAAAGATGATTAACCACATAAACTTGGGAATGGATAAGCAAAATAAAGTCCCTCCAATTTGCAAAATACTCGAAAAAAATCTTATGGAATTGTCAATTTATCTAGAAATGCTACTTAGTAGTATTATGAGGAGATGGTGCCCCATTTTTGTGTGACTGAATTTGTATGACATGCCCCATTTTTGGTGTCAACGGATCTGTATTTGGAAATTCAGTTCTAAGGAATTTGTGAATATGATTTTGTTGTTTTTTCGATACACATACAAATATGCTTCCAAGTTTCCAACATGATCTTTTGGTCGGATTAAGGTGTTGGCATTATAAATTCCCCATCTAAATCTCATCTTGTGGCTATAACTGTCACCACATGGCATTAAAACATCACATGGACCAAATCCACAAGTGTTTCCTTCAAGAAGGCGAGGCTCAAGCTTGAAAGATCCCGTGCGGGGTGAAGGAACAAGTCCAGACCCCTTTCATGATCCTTGGTGCTAGTGCCTGATTGGGTCTGAGCAGGTTTCAGGGGACCTAGGTTGAGAGCTTGTTGGAACCATGAGATAACCATGCGGAGAAGGCTTAGGGAAATTCGGAGGTGTTGATTGGTGGCTAGAATGTGAGTAGAGTTCAAGGACTTCTTGAGTAGTCCACCCAGGAGTGACAAGTTGCAGAATTTGTCTAGACCGGACCAGGAAAGAACAGTAATGGACATATACCTTTGATACTTGACACGAGTATTGCTTCATAAAATTAATGACGGTTTGCATTTTCCTAATTAGCCTGGTCCAATACTCCAATCCTGCAGGCCAGTGTTTTAGGCTACGAGTTGCTGCAGGGCCGGAGGGAGCATGGGCCCAGGAGGGGCAGCTGCCCTCCCTGAGACCATACTGGTCCATTAGTTTTTATTTAGTTTTAGTCATATAATTAGTAGAAGTTTATGTGCTGTAACTTCTTTTTCTCTTCTTATTTATTTTTTATTCACTTATTCTTTAAATTTATTACTGAAATTTTATACACTTAGGGCATATTTGACAATAAATTTTTGTTTTGTTTTCATTGGCAAATTGGTGAAAAAGATAAACAAATTACGAAAACACATTAATGCACTGTTACTACATTATTATTTTTCTGCTTGTTGCACTGTTAGCATAAATGGCCTATGGCCCTGAGCCTACCCGTTTGGATTTTGTTTTTAGTCATGCTTAATATGCCCCCCCGCGACCACACACACACGAACCAAATTCCTGGCTCCGCCTCTGCTAGTTGGCAGTTTCATCTGTTTTGTGAATGGCGATTGATACTGGGCTTCTAGGTTTGTTGTCATCTTCATTTCACCTATATAAAGATCAGGCTGCCCTGAGTTTTGGGCAAAACATTCAGTTGAGCTGTGACCTATTTGAGCCTCTGGGCATGACCCAGTGCTAGAAGCTCTCTATTCCTATCAGACCCGCCAACACTCAGATCTAGCCCATTGTGCTTCCATTTCTACATGTCTAACCTCCTATACTCGAGAGTCATCATTATAAACAGAAGTCAACTGTTTGTAGAAATTATTTGTGGCCACATGCGCTGCATTGCATAGCTATTGCCATCAAGCATGTCTTTCCAAGTCTTGTATGATGATGGATCTTTGTTTTCCTTTTAAGGAATGCATCTAAGCAAGGATCCTTTATCGTCCTTCATCCGTGAACTACTTGGGGCTTGACATAATTAACTTATCTCTCAGTAGCTTTTTGGGGGTAACTTCTCGACCTTTGTCCTTTTAAAATCATGAAAAGGAGATTTAAGGTACTTCATTTCATCATTTCATTCATTGTAATCCGCTGGTTGTATTTTTATTTTACAGTAGAATCTTATTTATTGATTGTGTAAAAAACACTTGCTAATATAAGCTCTGATAAATGTTTTTAAGAAACTAAATGGTTGTATGAGCAGCAGGTAAAAACCCTTCATATCAATAATCATCATAAAAAATCTCCACTTTTATTTACTGGTTTGGTCTGGCAGGTACTCCTTGGACAGAAGAGGAGCATCGTTTGTTCCTACTTGGTCTCCAGAAGTTAGGGAAAGGAGACTGGCGCGGGATATCACGCAGTTATGTTATATCAAGGACTCCTACACAGGTAGCAAGCCATGCCCAGAAGTATTTTATCCGGCAGAGTAATGCTACTCGAAGAAAGAGAAGATCCAGCCTTTTTGACATGGTTCCAGAGATGGTTTGTTTTGCTTCTTTGTATTAAATTTTGCATGAGCCACACTTATGTGCACTAGAGCGCACACGTATGTGAAAACACTTTTTGGCTCCAATCTAGTGTGCCTTTCAGGTTTCTCAGGTCATCATTCACATTACATTAACATCGTATGAAAGATTAAAGCTTTAATAACCTGTAAGCAGAGTGAATCCTTTATAAAATTCCCCATCTGTTTTACATGGATTGAGATTATCTGGAAAAACATTACAGCCAATGGGTTGACTGTAATTGTGATCTTAGATCATCATATGATGAAATCGGTTTCAATTAGCTGATCCACAAAATGGTTGTGACAAGGCTTAGTTTTCTACTTTACATTTTTCACACACACATGTAAATCAGACCAGTAAAAGTTTGTCGTCTTGGACATGAGCATATATTGTAAACCCTTCTTCTTTCATTCATTTTATTGTTTTTGTTCTTATGTTACATGTTTGTCAGGCCACGGATCCACCATCAGTGCCAGAAGAACAATTCATGCTTCCTCCTTCTCTAGCAGTGGAAGCTGATAATCGGAACACACTGCCTTCTTTAAGCCTCTCTCTCAAACCTGAATTTGAACCCATGGAAGCTAATTCCCTTGAAATGGTTGAAGAAGCCAAAGAAACTGGTACGCCATCAAGTGAAATCCCGCCAGTGGTTCCTGCATTCTTCCCAGCTTTTCTACCCATGCCACTTTCATTGTGGCCATCAAATGCAGCCCCTGCTGAAGAAGAGAGAGGTGCAGAAACGTCTCACCATCAGGTCTTGAAGCCAATTCCGATCCTTCCGAAAGAACCTGTGAATGTAGATGAATTAGTGGGTATGTCCCAGCTCAGTCTGGGAGAGACTAAAACTGGCCTCATAGAGCCTTCGCCGCTCTCCTTAAAACTACTAGGAGAACCATCGAGGCAGTCAGCGTTCCATGCAAGCACCCCCGGGAGCGGGTCAGATATAGGCAAGGGCAAGACTAATGCTATCCAGGCACTTTAAATGGGGGATAAGCGACTTCTGTTTAGGTTTCTTCTCTTTCTTAGCAAATCTCTTGTACAATTGTATTCTGCTTTCAGAAGGGTATGTTAATCTTATCTCCTTAGTATCATGTAATTTTGTGATTCTCAGCAACCAGGTTAGATTAAATTTATTGAAAATATTTATTCTTTCTAATGGTAAACAACCAAAAGTCCAAACAATTGGACTGATTTGGCAACAAACTCCAGCCTTTTTGAGCTTGAACTCTAAATTTTGTAGCTGTGATGGCATCTAATGCCCAAACTTTAGAAATTATGGCTACAACTGTAGCACCCCATATTGATGAGCAATGAGGATTTGTGCTAGGTGCAATAATTTTGGACCTTCTCGTTTAGAGAACAAAATCATTGATTCGAAAACTGTTTTCTGATAGTTTTCTGATAAGAGATTTGTTTTTTTTTTTATCAATGTTCAATCCTATTATAATGATGTTGCATTTTTGATTTAAAAATGTTCCATTAATAAGGTAATGATGTTATCCATTTGACAGAGATATCTAGAGTTTTTGAGAGACACAATCTTTCAAGTAACATATATATATATATATATAACACTTTAATTTCACCCCCATGAACTTCCCCCATTGAAATTCATAAGTTTCACCATTTTAAAAATACAATGATAAAATTTACTATTCTAATAGGCCAGTAAAAATAAGTAAATTTTTACCATTAAAGCGGTAAAAATTGTTATTAAAAAGTGAAAAAAGAGAATTAGGGAAAGGTTGCCAAGCTAGAGAGGATTTTAATTATAATTTGACATGCACATTCTCCTCGTGGAAAAAATGGATTGTCTGAAAAAAAAAAAATAATAATAATCATCATGCCAGATTTAAATTTACAAAAAATTACTACTAATATTTTTAAATTTTTCCACTTCTCCGGACATTCAAACAATGGTAATGGTTACATCATTATTTTGATTTCTTTCTTTCCTTTTTCTTTTCCCCCGATCAATCTTATTATGTTTTAATTTTTTTTTTTTTTCAAAGGTTTTTCTTATCGAAAAAAAAGATGAATTTTATATTACCAAAACCAAAAAAGAAAAAAACAAAGAAAATATAAAACACTATCCTAGCTCCCCGCTGGCCGCCCCTCCTCTCTCTGTCTATCTCTCTCTCTCTAAATATATTTACATGTAACTCCCACCCCGCTATACAGCCTATACTGTCAATTTTTTGGTGGATTACTGCGTACAGCAAACAAATCTAAAGCCGGAAAGCAGTGTTCTGTAACTACAAATTGCCTCTGCGATCGCTCTCCAGCTAGCTTTTCCGGCCAGTTTCTATCTCTACATCACAGGCACACATACGCATACTCTCTCTCTATATATTGATTGACGTAATAAGGTTTGATTCTTAACGAGTTTTGTCTGAGCTAGAATGTGCAGGAGAGTTGATCTCGAATCTATTGAATTGTCTATCGCGTAGGGCTTGATTTGTTCCGTAGAAAAATTGAGAATTGCAATTGAATTTTCTTTTCCTAGGGTTTCAAATCCATTCTACCTGAAAGGCCAAGGGAATTGAGATCTGGGTTTTAATTTTGCTTTTCTGTTACCGTTCGAATCTTAATTTTTCTCGTCAGGAACCAATAATTGTTACCTCAATTCTCTCTCTTCCCTCTCATAGGTTTTTTTTTTGGTTCATTTAATTGGAATATTTAGTTACTGGGAATTCATTAGTCTATCTCCTAGGTTTTCCAAATTCTAACAGAAGTCAATCTATCAATTCTATCTTCTCTAGGATTTTCAGTCTGTTATATATCTCGGAAACAAAAGTTGTAAATTCAAATTCTACCTTCGAGGATTTCCATTAGAACATCGAGACTTTTCCTATCAATTATCTCTCTCCTGGGCTGAGCTAGAATTTGCCATGGCGTCGTACAGGCCATTACCTCCACCTCAGCAGTCAACTTTTGGTCAGCCGCCGAATCCGAACCCTCTTCCACCACCACCACCCCTGCCACAACAGCAGGCAAATCAGTACTCTCAGAATTGGGGATATAGTGGTGGTGGCGATGGGTCTTCATTTTCTCATAATTACAATCAAACGCATCCAAATTCTAGTTTTCAACATGGAGGTTATGGAACATCGGCGTCACAACATTATGGTCCTGCTTCTGGAAATCATCTTCCTCCTCCACATCCTCCTCCTCTTCATCAACAACAGCAACAACCATATTCATATCCACCACCACCACCGCCTCCACAAGAGTCTTCATACCCACCTCCACCACCGCCACCACCTTCAATGCCTGAGAATTCAATGAGCTTACAGCCGCAGCCCGCTTCAGCTCCAATGTACTATCCTTCTTCTCAGTACTCCCAATTCAATCCTCAGTTGCAGTCATTGCCACCACCGCCTCCACCACCGCCTCATTCACCGCCCCCCAGTTCTTCAATTCCTCCACCCCCTCCATCTCCACCACCACCTCCTTCATCAGTTCCAGCAGTTGGCCAAAGTAAGGAAAGTAGACCAGATGGTGAGAAACGGGTGTCCAAGGATGTAATGGGTTCCAGGTGGCGAGAACCAGGGCATTCAAATCAAGGGGCTCCCCATAAACAACATAAGCCTCCTGTTCCCTTGGTGCCAGCTAAGAAATCAAATGGGCCGTCAGGGAGGATTGAGACAGAGGAAGAGAGGAGGTTGCGAAAGAAGAAGGAGTTGGACAAACAAAGGCAAGAAGAGAAGCATAGGCAACAGCTAAAGGAGTCCCAGAATACAGTGCTGCAAAAGACCCAAATGATATCTTCTGGAATGAAGGGGCACGTGTCAATTAGTGGGTCAACCATGGGTGAGCGGAGGACTACTACACTTCTGAGCGGTGAGAGGATTGAGAACCGGTTGAAGAAGCCGACCACATTTCTTTGCAAGTTGAAGTGAGTATGTTACACGAAATTTGGATTTTACTTATATCATTTGTTTTTTTTTTTTTTTTTGTCTGGGTGTATGATCTGTCACCTCTTTACTAACAAATTTTTAGCAATTTTGGGCATTCAATATTGAATTGAAGATTGGGTTTGTCAAGCATTATGTTTGGCTAAAGTTTATACTGGTTTAACATGTGCTGAGGTACGAAGTTGTAAGGATTATACTACATTTCATTCTCATTGTGCTGTAAGAAATGGCTGTTCCTGTCAAATATGGTGTAGGCACGCTGAGTAATATTTTTCTGTCTTGTGCTGACTGCCTTAGAGTTATTGGGAAATGATAACACTACTGATTTGGGTTTTAGGATGATGTTCCAAAATACAATGAAGAAAAATAAGAGGGGGAAAAAAAAAATAGAAGCTACAAGGAAAGAAAAAGTCTTGAAACATAATAAGATAGTTTTTAGGTAAAGATTTAAGAAAAAGCTGTGGCACATGAATATATTAGTTTACATAGATTACAATAAGTTCTTCGTGTCATATAATTCCAATATTACAAAAATGCAAATAGAGAAGTTGTGCAATTCAAAATATCATGTTTTGTTGTCCATATGCTTGTTAAAGAAATTCATTTTTACATTTAGTAATACCTTAACAGTTAATAGATTCTAAGTTTCTGACTGATATATTTAACATCTTCTATCATATTACATGTTACAGTATGTGGCGTATTGTTTGATTCCACGAACTGATACAATCTTTGTTATGGGTAACAATGTTTTGCCGCCTAAAATACCATTTTGGGAGGGAAATGCATTTTCAATGTGGACCACTGCTTCACTTTGGATTTCCCATGCATTCTTTCTGTAAACAATACTCCCTCCATCTCCATTTAACTGCCCCCGTTTCATATTATGTTGTCCCAATTTAATTATCCATTCGAAAAGTCAAATTGAGATGATTGCATCTTTCCAAAATTTAACATTCTTATATATATATATATATATATATATATATATATGTACGAATGTTAAAAATTTAAGATATGTATTGACTTCTTTGTTTTTCATTAAATTGTGTGCTGACTGCTTTGTGAGTGTGGCCTTGTGCCCAAGCAATTAATATTTTGGTAGCTTGCATGTCAAATTCTTACAACTGTATTATTCTTCCTATATTATCTATACTAATGTTCTGTTCTTGTCTGCTTTTTGAAGATTCCGGAATGAACTACCAGATCCAACAGCACAACCAAAGCTTTTATCTCTGAGGAGAGAGAAAGATAGGTATGCAATCTACTATGAAAATCATTTGCTAAACTCTGGGTGCTCAACTTTGAAACATTATGCATACACGCTTGCAATCTTCTGCCCACTTACTTGAACACACATGAGATGCATACATGCATCTGTCCTTCTATGACGAGAGGTGTAAATGAATGAGTTCATGTGCTCATTGGTACATTCATACTTAACAGTTAGAAAAAGAATAAATTATATTAATATTCATCTCCTTTCATTGGATAACTCTTTCACAGTGTTTTTAGCTGCAAACAACTTTCATTACAGTAAATAGAATTTATATTAGAAAATTATAATAAACAAATTGTAAAATTCTATTGATATTGAGAGGAGTTTCATGCGATATAGATCTAATTATTGAATGTAAGGGGGGAAAAGATCTTGTTTGCATCCAAAAATAAATAAAGCATAAATTGGTTTGAAGTGATTTTCTCATTTTGTGGTTTTGGTCACATTCAATATATGTCTAATGCAAGTTGTTTCAAGCAATTTTGGATATCTTTCAGAACTTGTGATGCATTGCAGACAAGTGGTAGTTATGGGTAGTCAGTCAAAAGGCACTCAGCAAAACTTGTATCTTCATTTAATTTTTAGACCACAGGATTGTTTCTGCTTGTATCTTCATTTAAGCAAGTAATAATGTAATATAGGCCTTGTTCATTTCTTGAACAATATTAATATAAGCCTTGCTCATTTCTTGAACAATATTAATATAAGCCTTGTTCATTTCTTGAATATTTATGTATACGCTTTATTTCCTTAAATATCACTCGGTGAAACTTGTAGTCCTCTTTATTGTCAGTAGAATATTCTTCTCACTGTTGTTTGACCAACAACAACCACCAAGCCTTTTTCCCATCTACTTCATTGTTGCTTGACGAATTTTCGATAATGATTTTGGTCAACCTAAGGTAATTTTGTTTGGTCACCACATTGAATCAGGTGGACTTTGTCATTGTTAGAGTTGTCAAAGTATATTTTGATTGCAAAGCTGATTGATCACATGATAATTGAATTTTCACCACCTCACTGAACCAGTGAGGTTCATCAAATATTGATATTTATAGGTGGCTTATAAGACAACAAAACCATGACATAGTTCCATGCATGGCGTGATATCAGATTTGAGAGCTATAATTGGCTCTTGAGAGAGAAGAATTCCGTTTGAATATGTAGGATCACGTTTCAATAGTGGCTGATTGATAGGTCCTTTTTAATTAACAGTTGGTGTGTTGACCAATATATTAGATAGGTTTTAAAGTTAGTGGAAGATGAATAGATGCTTTGTTAACTAGTGATCAGTGTATTGGCCGAATTTAGTTAGGTAATTTTGGGTACGAAAATGTTTTGGCTGATATCGTTTTAATTAATTTGTGGTTGATGAGTGGAACCTTCAATATTAGTGGAGGATACATGGATTCAATTTTAATTAGTAGACCAAATTTCGGCCACTTCTAAAATTAGCATTTGGTGAATAGATTGAGTATTGGTCACTTCTAAAATTAATTATTGATGACTGATTGAATTTGAATTGATGTTTGGTCACTTTTTAACCATTCCACCACCAGCACCTTTTGTACACTTACACATCCGCATCTTCCTTCATCACATCAACTTGCCACCACAATTACACCTGCATGACCTTCACTTTGATTTTCCTTTTCAACCAACTCCTGCCACTACAGGGATCATCAGGCGGTGAAGCGAAAGCTTCTTCAAAGTTACTAAGGTCCTTTTGGGCAAAGAAGCACTCTTTGTTTTCCATGGTCTATTCTTGTTTGAGCTTGATGGTTTGTGAAGGAATCTAATGCAGGGTTCCCTAGCTTAGAATTAACATGTCTTGTATGTGGTAGTAAGTAATGGCTATCATCAAAGCTAGCCATAAGATATTGTTTGCGTGCCGCAGTTTTGTCCCCACCTCAAATCGCACACTTGCCAAGTGACTTAATAGTCCCTAGTTTGATTCTTTGCTTTACATTCGCATATAAGATCAACTAATTGAATATGGTACCGGATAATCTACTTGAGCATGCAATAGCTTGGAACTACAATTTTTGTCCCAAAAGCTACAGAATACAACATTTTCATTGTTTGTTGTTTTGATACTTTCAACTTTCAGATTTTGCTTCCATTTCTAGATTTTGCTGCAACACCATTGATTTTATTAATTAATTTTTTTTTTTTGCAGATTCACAAAATATTCAATTACATCATTGGAGAAAATGCACAAGCCTCAACTATATGTTGAGCCTGATCTTGGGATACCGCTTGACCTACTTGATCTCGGTGTATACAAGTATTACTTCTTGATAGCCTGCTTTTAGTTACCGAGGCAGTTTTTTATTTAACTATTATTATTTTTTTATATGTCTGTGTCTGCATGTGTGTTGCTTTGGGTATATCTTTTTTCAGCAACACAACTCTGATTATCATTTGTGCCACCTACTAGTCCACCCAAGGGCAAAAGGTTGCCCCTTGATCCAGAAGATGAGGAATTGTTGCAAGATGATAATCCAGTAACCCCTATAAAAAGAGATGGCATAAAAAGAAAAGAGCGTCCTACTGATAAAGGTGTTTCTTGGCTAGTTAAAACACAGTATATCTCTTCTCTTAGTACGGAAGCAACAAAGCAGGTAATTGAGAACTATGAGAAGCTTGCCCTTTTGAAAAATTATTTTGGAAGTTATATCATTAATAATTACAATGCCGTTTGCAGTCACTGACTGAAAAACAAGCCAAGGAACTTCGGGAAACAAAAGGTGGCCGCAACATTTTGGATAACTTCAATAGTAGGTCTGTTATACTCCACCCTGTTTATGTGAAGAGCATGTAAGACAAGATATACAGGCATCACATTTATCCTTTTAGTAAGTAAACATGTGTTGTTTATTCTAAATCTTCAGGGAAAGGAAAATCCAGCAAATTGAGGCTACATTTGAGGCATGCAAGTCGCGACCTGTTCATGCAACCAATACTAAACTACAGCCTGTTGAGATTCTTCCGTTACTACCTGATTTTGACCGGTATAGACCTTCTGATGAGTATTTGTTTATGTTTGTTTGTTCATAATAGTGTAAAAATTATCATCAGCCAGATGGATAACGTAACTCTAAAAGAACCTCAAACTCAACTACTATCCATCTTAAAATCTGGTCCAATAATTTATACTATCTATTTTATTTTCCCAAATGAAACTTCTATGTAGAGATAATGCCACCATATCTGTGCTCTATTTTATTTTATTTATTATTATTATTTTTTTTGCATATATAGTAATCATACGACTAAATGGGTGATTTTATGTTTCCATCTTTGCTTCACATATTGTTTCTAGAATGATGAATGATAAAGACATTTAACAGAGAAATAGCTAATGGTGAATGCAATTGATTTATTTGTGGAGAATTTTAATTATGTTGCATCATGTCATTTACTTATAGACCTTGACCTGATTTGTATATGTTGTTGTCATGCCAGGTATGATGACCAATTTGTCATTGCAGCATTTGATAATGCTCCTACTGCTGATTCAGAAACCTACAGCAAATTGGACAAATCTGTTCGTGAAGCCCATGAATCGCAGGTAAAAATATATATGAGGTGTTGCATAGATATGGAGTAATAGTCCAATAGCGTGTTCATGTGTTAGGTCGCAGATGAGGGTATAAAACTCGCTGTCGAGGGCACAAAACCCAACTGATCCACCATTTGTTGCTGTACTTCGTTACAAGTAAAGGACGTTGTAGTGGTCTAGAGGCTTGAAAAATGAGAGAGAAAATTAAGTAGTGCAGGGGAGATATGTTGCCACTTTCTTTAGAACTTGTAGGATAGGTTCATGGCATTTTCACAAATGCTTTTCTGCTTTTTGTTGCTGGATTTATTTCTGCAGACAAGTTTACTTTGTTTGTTTGGTATTTAAGAGTAGATCCTCACAGTGGTGTGATAAACACATTGCTACTGTTCTTGTAGTGTCAGAAATTAGGTATCAGTGATAGTCAAATTGTTTTTAAAATTTGGAAATTGACTTTCTTGTTTATTTTTGTGATGCCAGTAATAGGCTGGAAAAAACAGCCTTTCCCCCTAAAGTTTATGCAGACTTTTTGATATAACATGCAGTAGCAATAACACAATCACAATCATATGCAGCCTTCCTTGATAGTATCATTCAATTTTCCAATAAATATGAAGCCTTGGCGGAAAAAGTGGGGAAAATAAGAATGAAGAACTTAAAATGGGAAAGTACATTTATTTTGGATGTTTGAAAGTGGTTATAACCTTTACTCGGGTCTTTGAATTCTATTCTTGTAGCTTGCTTTTCTGACACCTTACTCTTTTATCAGTTCCGAAATCTGCCTTTGGTCTTATGCAACATAGAAGTGGGTTATTGTTTGTTTCTGAGCATATAAACAATGAATATTTTCTTGACTAATTGATTGTATTGACTAGTTAACTATTTGTTGAATAACTGTAATCTAGTAGTCATTGTTCACTTATTATTATTTAAGGAATGAATGTTCCTTGATTTAGTAGTGATTTTTCATCCTTTGTTTATCAGAAAACTTTTTAGTCTTCAATTCTTTATTTGTTCCTTCTACTCTTCAATTTTTAAGAATTACCTTTTTGACTGACATTTTATGGGTTTTGCCAGCACAATTGTGCTTTACTCGAGCAGTGGCGGAGCCACAGAGGGGTGAGTGGAGGCAATTGCCCCCACTCAACTTTTGCTGTATTGTACTTTTGTATATATAAGTTTTGAAAATTTGTAAAAGTGCCCCAACTACAAGATTATTAAAAAAGAAAAGAAAAGAAAATATTTAGTCTTGATCGTTTAACCCTCTCTTTTATGCTTAGGAAAAAAGGGAAAAAAAAAAAAATACTCAGCATGAGTGGCCCAATGGTAAAGGGTTTAACTAACCCAGGGCCAGGGA
>JAOTQH010000011.1:948862-960339 GCA_025631255.1 Cornus kousa | reverse complement strand
CTTTTTTGTTTTTTTGGGACATAAAGTAGGATTTCAACACAATGTTAAATAAACACACTTATAACTTTAATATCAAAAAATTCAAATCAGTTTTGCTTTCTATCTAGCATTTTTTGAAAGAGAATTTCAAAAAACACTGATGAATAATTCAGATGATCATCAATTCAATCCCTACAAGACCAGGCTGGTTCAGTGAATTGAGTTTCTTTAAAAAACAAAATTTTTTATTCTATTTTTATTATTTTCTAACATCTCAATTATAAATTTCAACAGTGCAATGATTCAGTGAATATATTTATATACATGTCAGATCGGATTGGTTCAAATTGATTTTATTTTATTTTCCTTCTAATTTGTGAACCACATGATTAGTTCTTATAAAATTCAACATGTAATCGAGCCGATATAGCACCAGTTGCTCAAATTATTGCAAATATGATCTAAAGCTATGTCGGTAGGCAGCAGATGGTTAAATGGGTAATCTAAGTTTAGATCGAAAACTGTAAAGTAGGAAGAGAATCTTGTGGTTCATAGACACGCGTGTTCTGCTTTCGTTTCTCTTACAACAGCATGCATCATTGTAAATTTGTAACATTCTCTCTCGTGTGCGTGTCAGCGTGTGTGTGTGTGTGTGAGAGAGAGAGAGAGAGAGAGAGAGAGAGAAAGTCAAGAGAGATTGATTATTGGTTTGCTTAATGTAATCTCGACTTAAAAGCATGGTAAAACAACTAGTAAAATAGAAGTCAAGTCATTGTCAAACAAAAGTCAGCAGATTCTTCAGCACTAATTGTGGGTTGTATTATTAACTAAAATAACCATTTTTAAGAATGAAAATAAATAATTAGGGTTTACTTGGTTTGTATATTTAAAAATAGTTCTCAAGAATTCAAAAAATAAAAATCTATCCTTGAATAACAATCTTTTATAGTTTTATAACAGTCTGAACCAAACAGAAATTTTTGTGCTGTTTTCTATTTTCAATTTTCCAAAAGAATATCGAAAATTCGAGTGATTGAAGCTGAAGCTGCAACTTTCGAAGTAATAGAAAGAAAAGCAACGATTGGAGTGGGAGAGTCAGAGTCGAAAAGAGGATTCCTCACTTCTGTCTCTCATTCAAAACTGTGCATGAGACTTTCATCTCACACGGCTCCTAAGTGATAAAACAAAGAAGATGAGTTCTTTTTTCTTTTTTGATTACCATGTATGTATAAGACCGAACAAAAAACTATTTTCATAATTACAAATCAAATAGATGCTTACTTTCTACCTTTTTATTTTCAAGAGCAATATACATTGAATTGCATCATGCGTATGCACAACTAATGGAAATCCAAACCTTAACCAATAATTAAGAAAAGGGGTTTTCACAATGATTGTTATCAACATCTTGCTTTTCTGCCACCAAATCCATGCTTCATAATTAATCACAATCACAATCACAATCTATATCCACTAATATCTTACCTATCAAAAGTGGAGAATTTGATGTGTTTGCACTCATTTGCTCAAATTGTGCTTCATATACATGCACTATATGTATGGCATCAACGACATGATCAAGCTTCCCATATTGACCGAATCAACACTAAAAGAAGTGTGTCACATTTCCTATTTAACTCACATGTCATATACAAATATGGTGGTACAAAGTGAGGAGTGAGGAGGACATATGTGGGGTTGTAATTTGTTTGTGTTGTGGATGCCAAAGTTAGGGATGTTGAAAATTTATGACAAGAGGTAGCAGCCTCCAGCAGTGATATTTCTGGATTATTCTAGTACAGGTAACAATGATACTTGCAATTATTTTACAATCGATTTGCCTGATTTAAATGGTTTTTATTTATTAAGTGTAATGGTTAAAATCAAGTACGAGTTTCATCCACTAACATCAAAATATACAAATTCATATGCCTAACAAATCGATCTAAAAATTATTAGCCTTTGTTTGATTGAGATTTATTGAATTGTGCTTACTTAAACCTATCAATTTATAAACCGTTACAATTGTTTAATTTTGGCTGTTAAATGAGATGAATCTAATAGTAACACTTAATTATTTGAAGCTCATTTCATTCAATTAATGATCTTAAATAGCGCCACACTTTTCAAAGTATTATTACTCTGATTCTGTTATAAGTAGAAACTAACACTTTTAAATTATACTATATTTTTTGATCTAAAATTTTAAATTATTAAATGGCGTTAAATACCGAGTTATGCATACTCAACACATTTTTCGATTAAATTCAACCAAAGACAAGAACATCTAACAAATACACACTCGATCACATGTAGCTTGGGAATATCACATCAACTGAGTTGATGCAATATGACTAGTACCTATATTTGTCTGTATTGGCCTCTATTATTAAACTTCCATTGTTTTGAACAACAGTTGCACTACTAAAAACCATCTGCTGTGAATTTAATTAAAGGGTTGTTTCAAATATAACACTACCCTCCTTTGTTAGTGTTGATTTTAACTCATAGTTGTTAAATGATTATTATACTCATTATAATTTTATTATTTTTTAATGTAAAATATATATATTCTTTTATAAATAATAGTTTTAAGTATGGATATTCTCGAATTTTAAGTAAATATTAAATATGATATCAATAGATAACTGTGTCAGGTTTTATGAAAAAAAATGTTAGTATTATATTTAAAATTAGGGGGAATGTCCGTGTTATTTAGACAATAGAGGTAATTTATCTCTATTTTTTTTAACAAATGAGATCAAAAGAATTACTTATTTTAGTAAAGTGTGGGAAAAAAAAAACTATTTTCTATAAAAGAAACTATTATTATATTAATAAAGTATTACTTATTATATTAAAAAAAAAAAAAAAAAAACTATTATTACTAAACTTCCATTGAGAAAACAAACATCATTACACGTATGCATACCACCATCCTATATTAGATTAATCTCTCTCTCTCTATTACTAAACTTCCATTGAGAAAACAAGCATCATTACACGTATGCCTACCACCATCCTATATTAGATTAATCTCTCTCTCTCTCTCTCTCTCTCTCTCTCTCATATATACCTACCCAAAACGAGAGCACGAGTAAAGTGACATCTCACAACTTCACTTATTATCACACAGTCCACGTACTTATCATCCTCTTAAATCGTTGCTTGATTCAAGGGTCAAATCTTTTGAGTATTGCTATTGTGTGGGTAGGGGGGTGAGGTTTTTTTTTTTTTTTTCATTATTCACGTACACCATTCATATATTCACTTTATTCTTTTAGACATTCAGAATCTTGTCATTCACTTTAAAACATAGAGAAGATATCAATAGATTACAAGACTCTCAGTAGAATCGGAAAAAAGGTTAATGCCTATAAATTTTATTCAATGCATTACTTCTAACTTACAATAATGAACTAAAAACAATTTAATTGTCTTATACAAAGATTTTAATTTCATTATTTTTAATTTTAACACAATTGCTTTTCAAACTCGAAGTAGTGGTATTGTTTAAATAGAGAATTGCTTTGAACAGTTGCACTACTAAAAACATCTGTTGTGAATTTAATAAAAGGGGCATCTTTGTAGTTTTAAATATAACACCACCCTCCTTTGTTAGTGTTGATTTTCACTTATAGTTGTTAAATGATTATTATACTTATTATAATTTTATTATTTTTTAATGTAAAAAATATATATTCTTTTATAAATAATAGTTTTGAGTATAAATATTCTCGAGTTTTAAATAAATATTAAATATGACATCAATAAATAACCGTGTCAGTTTTTATGAGAAAGAGGTTAGCATTATATTTAAAATTAGGGGGAATGTATGTGTTTTTTAGACAATACAGGTGATTTATCTCTATTTTTTTAGCAAATGAGATCAAAAGTATTACTTATTTTAATAAAGTGTGAAAAAAAAAAAAAAAGTTCTCTCAATAAACTCACATCCTTATCATCACCGGATTGACAATGCCCTTACTAAGTTTTGACTCTGAATTCATCCTACATTGAATATTTGGACCCACCTCACATTTTAATTTGAAAGAATCATTGTGGGCAGAGTCACAAAAGTTTGGATGCTTTATAAAAATGCAGGTTTGAATTGTTATTAGGTATAATAAATACTAACATAGACATTTTGGCAATTATAGTAGGAAAAACATGTCTTTGTGTTTTTATTAGGTGTACTTACCCTCAGACCTATTCTATTGACTCTGCAAATATTTCAATTGTAGGTTTTCTAAGAAAACAAGCAAACAGTGTAACCTAGGAATAGTACAATTGAAATAATTTTTCCCTACATACAAACATATGTATCATTGTCAAACCATTACTGTTTCATGTTCTTTTCAATGAAAATTGTCCCCACACGTGTGACGATAATTCTAATTGCCATTTTAATCAAACATCTAGCATTCCCTCCAGAATTGGAAAAATTAAGCAATTGGCTATATGTCACATGAATTGTAGGTGGGTTTTTGACTTTAAGAAAATAATGAGAAGACCAGTTAAATGGACTAAAATAGTCTTTTAATGGAGGTGTTCTGGTTATTACTGTATCCACCAATCAATTCAGAGTCATTACACAATTTTGATGGACTGTTGATGGGAGTAAAAAAATAATAATAATAATAAAAAAAAGGAACGACCTTTATAGACTGATATGATGTGAAAAGTTGCGAGACATTAAGCAAATTATCAAACTGCAAGATTATGGGTGTCAAGATTCACATCACAAAAAAAAAAAAAAAAAAAAAAAATAATAAATAAATAAATATGTAATGTTATATGTAAATTCAACGTCTTTATATAACTCATTGAGTTTTTAAATTATAATTAACATAAATTATTCCGTACTTCACAGTTGATTGTACATATAAAGTAATGATAAAGAGATTTATTTATTTTTTTCTTCAAAAGTTAAGTAAACATACATATATCTATAATATTGTCCTTAGCTAAATTAGCAATCTCAACCTTCTTTTTCACAAAGAAAAGGTCGTACCAATTAAACTACTCCGTAATACTTATAGGGTAATTAATGGACACGTTAACTTATAATAGTACCTTAAAGCAATGTCATATTTTCTCTGCAATATTTGGGATTCATTCAAACTATCCAATGGTAGTAATTGATAGCTCAAGGAAGTGTCCTATTCATATCCATCTTTTAATCCTTCGGTGACTGTTGGTCTATGAACAGCCAGAGTGAGGAGAGAGTGACCATCGGACAAGATTATGGGATCTTCAAGAAGTAAAAAAGGGATCATGCAAATCTTCTTCCACTATCTCTCTCCTAATCCTTTTGGTTCTCTTTCTAAAACATTATATCAGCAGCTCCTTATAAAAGGCAATTCAGCCTAATTAAGCCTCAAGTCTCATGTTTATAGTAATTTACATCATGAAGGAGGACTTCCACGGTTACAAGTTATCACACTCTTTAATCTATCCGACTTTCTCTCTCTAAAATGGGAATCTGGTAAAGGGGGATGTTTGGGGTAGTGTGCTTATAAGGGTAGGTTGTTGTAGTGTGTGTCGTAGTCTCATAGACCCAGAGGAAAAAAAGAGTCTCATATCTATCTTTTTCTTTTTAGGAGGAGGTCAGCACCAGCACGCTTTGCTTGCTGAACCAAACAACGACATATATGTTTTGGTTGCGTGCTTTATCCTCTAATATCTTTCCTGTTTTGGTGTCCTCTGAGCTAAGGAATCTCTCTTCTTCTTTACTCTCTTCTCTCTCTCTCTCTCTCTCTCTATACCCTTTTCCTTAGATCTTGGGTAATTGACTAATTGTTATATGTGTTTGGCTTTCAAATTTGGAGAGTTTCTCCTGGTTTTTTCTGAAACAAGGTTAATTTGTGAAGTTTTTTTTCCTTGTTATGCTTTTGAGGATTCCATTCCTGTCTAGCATCTGGGGTGTTTGATTTTGGGTCAAAGCAGATTTGACCTTTGCCTTTTTTTTTTTTGATGGTTTGAAGATGTGGGTGTTCATAGTTTTGAGCTTTGGTTGATTAAGGAACAAGTACTCAAGTTTTTGTTTATTCACATGTAAGTTTTTGAGTTGAAGATTTGTGTATTTCAGATGTTTGTGGTTTGTCTCTAACTAGGATATATATATATATATATATATATATTTCATTTTGCAGTGAGGTTTCTTGCTCATTCTGGTGTCAAACTAGGTGAAAGAATGGAGGGATGTTCGAGAAAGGATGAGGAGTACTGTCCTCAGTTGCTAGATTTGATACATAAAGACAGAGAATGGCTTGTGCAAAGAGATGAAGAAAGAAGCCATGGATCTTCAGAGGAGAAAAAGCTTGAGTTAAGGCTTGGTCCACCAGTTGAAGACTGGAAAACCAACTCTACAGAGCGACATGAGCCTCTTCTGTCTCTTGGGTACTTCTCTAACAACAGCACCAACACTTCAGGTTCAAAGAGAGGGTTTATGGACACAGTTGACAGGAACATGAAGTCTATGGAGGATTCTTGGCTCATGACAACAAATAGAAGCCAAACCCAAAAGTTTTCTCCTCCAAAAAACCCAGTTGGGACTATCTTATCATCTCCATGGTCATCTTCATCAACCCCACAAAGCTTGGCTGTTATGGCAAAGGAATCTTCACAGCCATGTTGCAGTACTAAAGTGGTAGACTTGCAGAATGCAGATAAGAAGACATTTTCACCACCTTCTCCAAAAACAGCTGTCCCAAACAGTTCCCAGAAAAGGTACCCCAGCTTTTTCCTCCTTGGTACACACTCTTTTGGACAGAGGATATTCACTCATCACATAATCACTTTGCTAGATGTGATGGTCCATGCATAAATCTTTCACTTTTTTATGTTTCTAATGTCCAATGGGTTTCATTATTATTTAAATTTCTGGTTTATACTTTATATCTCTGTTTTTGTGAAAGTATCATTTTTTACTAATTGTTTGTACTCTTTTAGGTAGAGATTTTTATTGCATTTTTGTTTCTGTAACAGCTGTTAGCATGTTTTGTCAATTTGATCCTTTTCCTCTTTTGTGTTACTCTTGTTATTTCTTCCTATCTGATGACATAATATGTGTATATACAAGATAAGATTATTAATAATTTAAAATAGTACTATATACCGTATTCATCTTTTCTAATAATAATTGTATTCAGATTCCAGAATATATATATATATATATATATATTTTTTTTTTTTCTGTTAAAAGTTTCATGGGTTGACATTATGGAGAGGTTTTAGATAATACTAAAGAGAATTTTCATACTAACAGCTTTTCTAATTCCCCTGTTTTTACTTTTGATTAGGGTGCATGTTTGTCATCTATATATGTAGAGTGCTGTGCTTGAATTTGATCTCTTTATTTGAATTTACACATTTTGTTTCTCTATGGACTTCAATGTAATTGCCTCTTGTGAATTGTGACTAATTTGTGTTACTTGCCATCTAATTTCTCAAAAGAAATGCTCCTGCTCCAGTTGTGGGTTGGCCTCCAATTCGTTCATTTAGGAAGAACCTTGCAAGTAGCAGCTTCTCAAAACCGCCCCCTGAGTCACAAAATGTGGTCCTGAACAAGGTTGCTTGTGAAAAAGCCAAGGAAAGTTGCCGAAAAGGATTGTTTGTGAAGATCAATATGGATGGAATCCCCATTGGAAGGAAAGTGGATCTCAATGCCTATGACAGCTATGAAAAATTATCTTCTGCTGTTGATGAACTCTTCAGAGACCTTCTTGCAGGTTATTACCATTACTTAATGATTTTACCCATGTGTGAGTTTGTTTACAACAACATATGCATTTGGATGGACAGGGAATGAGTATGAGATTTCTAACTAACTGGTAAGATCGACACGGTCAACATAGGTTTAATTTGAAACTTCTATACAAATTAAATGTCAATCTTTTAGTGACAAAATCATATGATTTATAGTTATATATACATGTAATTTTAATTGGGCAGCCTCTCATATTTATGTTATATTTCTTGGACATCATTGATTTGATAGTTTCTCTAGCATAAACAGAACACCAATTTGACTGTCTAGTTTATCCTGCGAAAACAAAAATTGCACCATATGGGTTAACCTGTTGTATCAAAAATTTAACTTCGTCTTTTAGGGGTGTTTTATTTGGATTATTGACTGTTATTTAGCTTGAAATTGGGTCTTATTTATGGCAACAAAATTATAGCAGAACTGTGATTATCTCGTTCTGTTTGTCTATTCTTTCTCTGTTTAGCTCAAAGAGAACCCTCTGATGGAATTCAGATCAAGGAGGGAGAGAAAACGATTAGCGGCTTATTAGATGGAAATGGGGAATATACCCTTGTTTATGAGGATAATGAAGGAGACAGGATGCTTGTTGGGGATGTCCCATGGCAGTAAGCATCTTTACCTCTGTGTATCTAATTCAGTTTAACATATCCAATCACATTTTATATGTCTTGTGAAATCTTAATCTAGCGGTACCTTGCTATAGATTGCGTACTTTACTTTATAAATAGATGGTATTCTGGACATAGATTTGCAGCATCTTTATATCTGGCATTGTTATTCTACCATATATTGCAACAGATTGTGTGTTCTAACTTGGTTATCGATATGTTAATTGCAGCATATTTGTATCTACAGTGAAGAGGCTGCGCGTGTCAAAAAGCTCTGAACTTCGCACACTGTGCTGTGAGTTTACTTTTAATCCCTTTAAATTTAGGCTTTCTACATGCATAACTTTTTGCTTTCTCCTAACGCTAACAAATGGAAATTAATGGGGCCTTTTGAACTTTGCAGTTGGCAGTAAGCAACAAAAGATCACCCCTGATGCTGCACTTAAATGAAGAAAAAAGCAAAGAATCTTCCCTTAGATTTGGAGGAGACTTGAGAGATATTTTAGGACACAAAAGGTCATTTATAGTTCACAACCCCCAGTTTCTTGTTGTATCGGCAGATAGATGGACTTGTTTTTCCTTCAGTTTTCCCATGTTTTTGGCTTCTATTGGATCATGTAGCAAGAAGAGAAAAGCTACATATGCTTGTACATTGTTTGTAAGAACACTATGGTTGTGACTTGTGGCTAAAACCACTTGTGTGTATATATAGGCTGTTAAATATACCTGTGGCTTAGAGCTTCTGGGTTGTTTCAGTTGGACGAAAACCTATGGGTTTACTAAACTCATATTTTGAAATTAAACAAGGTTACCTTCTGCCTCCTGCTCGACTTCTCCTCCCTGCTTATTTGAGTTTTCAACCTTCTCCTCTTCTGTATTTCAACATTTTGAGGCTTGATTCATCATTGGAATCCATGACAAATTAAGAAGATAATTCAAGATATGATCCTTGGTGATCTCAAGCATTTGAAGTTATTGATTTATTTTTGGTAAATCAATTTATTAAAAAAAAAAAAAAAAAAAAAAATTGCAGTCACAAAGCTTGCAGGAAAGCCATCTGTTGCGAACACTCTTTGTATAGAAGATTTTGAACAGTACCCGAAATACATTTAGGGAGTTAACTGACTACTTAATCAACTAGTCGTACGGAATTGAAATTGATTTTTCATGATTTTTGCATTAGTTACCATCTCTTTTTTCTTTTCTTTTTTCATAGGGTAAAGTCTAGAAAATACCTTCCAAAATTTCATTTTGTACGAATTACACCCTGTTGTTTATTCTGTGAATACTAGATACTACAATGTTGTAACTAACAACTTCCTATCAGATTTCCGGTAAAGAAATTATTCTAAAACATTAAAATTCACAATTCCCCCTTGTCGATTTTGTTGCTGAGGTTTGAGGTTCTACCCTTGCCGACTTCAATGGAGGCTTCTAGCTCAGTATTGAATAATTCGCTGGTGTGATTCAACCAGAACTGCAAGCTTAACCTCCGGTGTGATCCCAAAGGTAAACCCACTTTGATTTCTCTCTCTAAGCCAATACCCCAAATCTTACGCTTGCCGGGTTAACCGAGAATTAGGCCGGACGTTATTCCTCAAAGCAATCGCGCGATTACTGATTGCCGGGTTAACCGAGACACAGAATGGGTCTTCATTTAGACTCCTCGGCGAGCAAGAAGAACGTGAGTTCGGCGAGGATGAACTCGGCCTCGGCTGCGGAGAAGATCTCGGCTGACTACGGAACGGCGGTGACGGGCGCGAGCAGCGAACCAGCGATGAGCTGTGGAGAGCTCTGGTCCGGCCGTGAGGACGGCGGGCAGTGAGAAGAACAGTGCGAAACGGCTACTGGGTTTTGGTTTTGGGTTTGGGTACGGCCGGTGGAGAGCGCGGCACCGGCGGATGAACAGCGGCTGTGGACGGCGAGGCCGGTGGAGACGATGGGGACGGCGAGGTCGGCGGGTGGAGGGCTTGGCTGGATTGAATCGGCAGATGGCTTGACTGACGGCGGAATGGACCGGCGAGGGACGGACAATGCAGAGAGAGACTTAGAGAGAGAGGGGATTGCAATCTGCAGAGCGATTGTAAAAGACCCTTTTTGTATTTGGCTACTTTCCATTTTCCACCGCCGTCAATTTGGGAATGGAGAGAGAAGCCAAGAGTATTGTTCTGAACGACGAGTAGATTTATGAATGTGCTCGGGATGATGACGCTGTTCGACGGCCAACAAGGTCTGATGATGAGTTGAAACCGCGGTGACTGCCGGCGGCTATGCAAGGATTTCTTCTCCAACAAACATTGGGGTTTTTTGTATTTTCACATTTTTTTGTTATTATAATTATTTTAAAAAATCACAGAGAGGGGGTATTTTAGTCTATTTCCAACTCCGTTACCGGTTAATGGGCAAAAGGCACCAAGTCGCACATATTGTTTTGATAGCAAACAGGAGATAGCACACAATATTGATAGCATAGGGATTATGCACGCGACCCTTTTCCATATAATCATAATCGTCTAATGTTTAAAAGTTGCACAGTAGAAAAAGAACTCTACTTTCTATTTTTTAATTCTGAAGTTCATTTCCTCCAGCTTATAAATTGTTTAGTAGAGTGGCATGACATTTAAGAGAAGTTGAGTTTCGGTTACTGCAAATTTTATTAAGTTTGTTTTCACTTAAAATATTCTTTTTTTTAAGATAAAATATATATTTTTTATTTTTATTTTGTAGGCATTTGACAAAGGTATATGTCGAGTCTATCAGGTGGGCATGCAAAATAACTTGTTGAAAATTTATGAATAAATTATTTTTGTTAAATTTTATTTTATTTTTAGTAAATATTTTACGTCCAAACAAACAAACAGAGTTTTTTAAGGTAAATTATATGCCTTTTCCCAAATCTATTTTCTCCCTTTTATTTTTGTTCATTTTTCTCTGTTTTTTACTTTTTCAAAAGATTTATGCCCTTCTCAAACTTTTCACATCTTACTTGGGGAACTTATCCTCTTAGTAAACCGAAAATTGAAGTTGGGAAATTCAAAATTTTCCAGAAAATACCACCTGGAAAGAGAAAAAAAAAAATAATAAAAAAAAATAAATAAATAATGTGTACACAAAGTTTC
>JAOTQH010000011.1:932474-945154 GCA_025631255.1 Cornus kousa | reverse complement strand
GTTTATGACACACAATATATATATATATATATATATGTGTGTGAGAGTTGAAGACTCCTTAGGGCCATCCATGACAAATTAACAAAGATATGATAAGGGAGAAAAAATCTTCCAGAATCATGGGTTTGAGCTTATTTGAAAGTAACTTCATCTTAATTGAGGGATATATGAAGTTTTACATTGCAACTACAAGTTCAAAAAAATGGCTGATTGAAATAATTATCGCCTACTAAAACAATCGTCTGAAGCTAAAACTACCTCCATCTTCATCTGTTATGCACTTCTGTATATTTTGTTTAGGACCAGGACGTACACAAATATTTGATCAACCATTTATTCAAAATGCATTCACCATTCTTATTTTAGTATTTGCCAACGTAGCAACTGGCTGTTGCACTGCGTTACATACGAAAATCACAAAACAATCACGCATTAAGCTACAACACAAAAACACACATCTATATATTGGTGTGTACATGTATAGCAAACAATTTTTTTAGTTAATTATATAAATTCCCAAACTGAATACCTATAATTTTTTTAACCCCCTTTTACCTACTCAAAAATTCAAAAAGACTCGAACATTCTTTATTTAAAATATAATACTAATAAATAAAATTAAAATATGACCCATTCCACTCTTCTTCTCTCTCAGGCGCAGAGAGAGAGAGAGAAATTTTTCTTATATTTTAAAATTAAATATGTTAATTATCATATATACGGAGTAATTATGATGTTATCTTGAATTAAGTTAACAGTACTCTTTCATTATTCATCCATTAAATGTGAATTCTTAAATATTGATATCAATATTTTAATTTTATATTACTTATCTTAGTTTAAATTATTTTATTACTATATTATTATCAAAAGTCAACCCGCTGATGTGAATTCCCCGCTCCAACACTGGATAAGACATTAAGACTACTACCCAAAAAATTAACTCATCCTCACCCTTTTTGTCCACGTTCCATTAGTTTTTAATACAATTGTACAATTTGATTGGAGGACGTCCTGTGGAGTGACTATGAGATGATCAAGTTCATTAAGAACACAAATTCAAGGACAATAATGGTCAATTTGCATAAAATCAAAATGATACGAAATGAAAGAATCTCACTCTACCATTAGCTTAGCTTTGCGATATTGTTTTTGTCTTTTTAATATATCTGTCATTATCTTCGGAGGGTTTTAAGTTTTATAGAAAAAGAAGAACTAGTTCATTACAAGAGACTCTTATTACTGTGTGAAGAATACAAATTAATCCCCAGACGGACATATATTGTGTGAAGAATACATTTAAGGATTCATGTACTCAACAATATCCTAAACAATGAAATGGGAGAGCAAGTAAATGACTTTCCTAGAACGGTTGGTTACAAAAGAAAGAACAATAAGATTGAATTAATATAAGTAAAAATGCGAAAGAAAGCAGAATAAGAGATTTTATTTAGCAAAATTTCATTGGCTCTGACCATTCTCAAGAATCCACGACTTCAAGGTACTGGGAATGTGATGCAGCCAGAAGAGCAGCTCCGATGCCGGAGCCATCATTGGAGTGAATGATATCAATGCTTTTTGACACTTCCTCTCCAACCAACTCGTTTAAAGTATTCTCCATGCACTTACTGAATTCAGTGTAGTGCTCATACAAACCACCATCCATGGCTATCACTGTCTTCTGTATCTACCCTTCCCTCACAGTATCTCTTCCCATTTTCTTCGGGATGCCTAAGATCCCAGTAGCCGCGAGCCGGGCCCCACGCGTAGCAACAATATTGCAGAGCTCAACCACAACTTTCCTCGTCTTCAGGGAAGTATTAGAAATCTGAAACACAAGGAAAAAAAGGCAAGAAACATATTTAAATGCACACCCAATGATCCTTACTAAGTACTAATGAATGTTGTTTTTTTTTTCTCCTACTGTTGGACTAGTATTACACTGGAAACAAAATATTCTCACTCACAACGTTATTGCATAACTACAACCTGGTCGAAGCTATATCACTGAAAATGAAGGACCATTCTATGCTTTACAATTTCCAGTATGTTGATAGAAGAAGGAATTAAGAAGGCAGATTTGAATGTGGCTCCAAAAAGATTTCTTATAAAAAGCAGAACAGGAAAAAAGCCGTGAAATTGACTCGGTCAAAGATAAAGCACAATAGCACTGTTGCATATGGGAAGCTATTTAGAAGGAAAGATGAAAAGTATAAATTTTAAGTGCTGAATAATTAAAACCGTTGCATGAAAAAAGTTATACCTCTAAAATATCCTTCAATTTGTTTCCAACCACCCTGAGATCGGAGGATGTGTCATGATGCATTGCTGACATTTCAGGTGTCCTGCATATCCACAACTAAGAATGTCACTTCGGCAATTTTGATCATGATAACTAAAATTATGCATGTCACAAATGAAGATGAGAATAACATAATCTACAGAAATAGTTTATCCACTAGTCAGTAGACACAAAGAAAGTGTGAGAACATACGTATAGAAACAAAACTGGCAGCAGAGACTAGAAAAATCGCAAGACTTGTGAAACTGCCACAAGATCATAATATACAACTGAATGAGTTTGTGTGTCTGTTGGTTCATTATATACCAGAAGTTTATTTCTCATCCGCAAATTTCTTTCAAAATTTAGAAACATAGGACAACTGTTTACCATACTCCTAACGCTGAACCAAAGCCAGAGAAAGGCACCTGATGGAACAGTTTAACCATGTTTCAGACCTGCATACTAGATCAGACGAGGCATTTTAATACAATTGTTGTCCCTCTTGGTATCATGTAATGTCTCTGATTGATCTTGTAATAACAAAATAGTAATAAAAATTTCCCTTCAGTTTCTACTTTCTTGATGAGATTTTTGTCAGCGGAGAATGCTTACAAAGGATTGTGGTGTAATTTACAAGAGAATAGCTTTTTTGACTGGACACTAATCATGTAAAATTTGGAATAACTAATTCATTGAGTTGGCATCCCTTCATGCTCGAGTTGTCCCCATGCCTAATACCATCTGAATTCTTAATATTAACTCCTCACAAAATTTACAGCCCTTTTTATAGCTAGCTCTGAAAGAAGCTAATACAGAAGCTGAGACCCATTAATCCACCAGAAAGCACCTTTCACTACAAGTCTTCATCTTCCTGCAAAATATCTTAAGTTAGTGGCCCAAGGCCCCAAACGGATCCACCCAACGGAACTGGCATTCTTAAGAACTACTGTCTTCAACTACAGAGCAAGCTCCATCCATTTGAATCTTTGACAAGGAGACATTCACGTTCATCTTAGTCGGCATGTTCATAAAAATGTGCTATGACACATCCTCTAAAACATGTAAGAAATGGATATTATTAAGTAAATCACGTAACTCTAATGTGTTGAGTTATTTCTTAATGTTCTATTGTAACGAAGATAAATAATCATCATCAACTGCCTTAATCCCATATGAATAGGGTTGGTGTTACAAGGAGAGACTTGTCCCACATCGGATTCAGATGGGAAGTGACATGGGTATAAATGAGTAGATAAATGGGCAAGCGTCCACCCGTTATAGTTGGTATCAGAGTCAGGCCCAATCCTTGATCTAGTGTCAAGCCAAGCGCCCGGCTCAGAGGGTGTCCGGGTCTTCACCCCGGGTAGGCAAGGTGGTCCGACCACAATGAGGGCGTTGCGTGGGTTCGGGTAGGGGAGAATGTTACAAGGGGAGACTTGTCCCACATCGGATTTGGATGGGAAGTGACATGGGTATAGATGGGTGGGTATGCAACCACTACCCAACAGCTTGAGCTTTTGGGTTAATAGGCAAGCGCCCACCCGTTACAATTGGCCACATGAATTTCCTTTTTCCATTCTTTTCTATTGCAAGTCATCCCACCCCTAGTATTTATTTTTAAATTCATTTCTAATAATTCCATCCTACAACAATGTCGTCCTCTTAGCCTCCTGCCTTCTATGCGAACTCATTTATCTCCTTACTGGCACATCTATAGGTCTTCGTTGTACATGTTTATACAACCCAAGTCTACTTTCTCTTATTTTCTCACTACCGAGCGCTACTCCTAATTTTTCTCTCACTCTCGTTAGTAACCATATCTCTTTAGTCACTCCGACCATCCATCTTAGCATTCTCATTTACGTTACAAGAAAGTATTGTTCCAGTTTCCTTCTTAAAGGCCAACATTTTTCCCCTATAATCATACCCAAGTGGTGTCGTCTCCGACACAGCTGCATGGGCACGTTGAAGGTGACACAGAGCCCATCTAACAGAATTTACAGGACCATGCCTTACTGCCTCTAATTTCAAACCAAAAAATCAATTTGGTTTCAATTTAATCAAATACTGACAAGTGAAGTCAACTTCAGGACTCTCTTCACAAACATCTCATTAGTAAGGATGCATAAGACAAACTTCAGAAGTG
The DNA here is from genome assembly GCA_025631255.1 of Cornus kousa. Lineage (NCBI taxonomy): Eukaryota > Viridiplantae > Streptophyta > Magnoliopsida > Cornales > Cornaceae > Cornus > Cornus kousa. The sequence goes on along the minus strand of JAOTQH010000011.1, from coordinate 940,724 downwards.
CTTAAAGTAAAAAGACCTCTTGTTGTAATTAAACCAATACATCACTATTATAGAGAACAGTGTAAATATTTTTTTGATTGTACAAAAGGATATGTGAACAATTTAAATGTGGTCCATCAAAAAATATGAATTGCCGACAAAAGCAAATTGCAACACAGGTAGTAATAGCTTTAAAGGTATACCTCAATATGAATGGAACCTTAAGTTTTGGCGGAACTGTGTCACCAAAGAAGGCAACTTCCTCGGCCATCCTACATAGAACTCTGCGAACAATTTCTCCCAAATACATACCAGAAGTTATCTTTTCAAAAATCTGTAACAATAAATTAAAGGATTTTCAGAAATTAGAAAACTGTGTTAATCAGACACAAAGCAAAGACAAGTTCCAAATATAAGAAGAGCGCACATCACCTGTTCACCAGGATTCAAACTTTCAGTATCCATTGCATGATCATACTCTGTTAAGGGAAGATGCGATGACCGAAAGTTACCCCACTCCATGTTGATAACCTACAGTATTACATTATATGGGCTTCAATGTTCCATTCACATTCCTCCAATTATATATAGCGATTTTGAACCTTATCAACATTCTAATTAATAATACCTAAGACCAAGAAAAAAAGAAAAAAAAAAAGGAAAAAAAAGGTGAAAAATAGCCACTGAGAAGCATCTAACCATCTCTCCTGATTTAGGCAGAGGACCATGCCATTTTGGTATTGCCTGGGCACGTTCAACATATGCTGCATTTGTACCAGTACCCAATATCACAGCAACAAGAACGTCCTTGTTGAAGTATCTGCCACCAGCCAATGTTCCAATTGTATCGTTGACCTAGTGTCAATGCCATTAAGAACTTATAAAGTGAAAAGCTACCAACCAGGAAAGGAATGAGTCATTAGAGTAACAAATTAAGGGAACAACAAAAGCAAGCACAAGAAACATAGTTTCTTCTCAAAATCAGCATCAGTATCCTTAATGGATAACCACCAACTTCCAACTTACCAGAGCTGACACACGCATTTCAATGCCATGTCTTCCCATGGCTTTTGCAAGTTCTGCAACCACATCTTGGCCAACCTATTCACCCAAAAACTTAGAGAACTCAGGCAGGAAAAAATGAAGGGTGGTCGGGAAACAAAATTCTGTTTGGTCATCTTCATGAACCAAAAAATTATCCCAAATATTTGTGATTAATACAAAATTGAATTGTATCCTCCAGAGTAAATTAATTTGGTTAATGATTTCAACAGTTACTTCACACTGCTGCTGATTAATTCAAATGGTATATCTACTAATTTAGTAGATAGTATTCATTTAACAGAAAAATACTTCTTTAGTAAATTCTGTCTACAGATGATGCGGTTCAAATTTGAAGAGACCGTGGGATGCTACAATTCTAGAAACGGAATTTATATGTTTTCACCTGAACAGACTTCACAATGATAGAGAGAGATATGCAAATCCCTTTTCTTTTTTTTTAATAAGTGATAAATGCAAATTCTATAGCACCTTAACCACGAGTTATGTGATTTAAACAAAGTTGATTTTCATCATCAAGGCATAAGTAACTAATAAATTCATCAAAATGACTAAGCATGCTAGCAGGTGGAATGGAACAAGGGGCAAAAGGTATGAATCTCTTAGTTTTATACACATCCAATCTGTTAACAAGAATTACAAACATATAAAAAGGTCATCCTTCACACGACTACAATTGTTCTTAATGCATGAAAGTGACACATTTTATTTCTCTTTTTCTGTATGGCTTGAAAACATAAAACAGCGCTACGAAGACAAATAAGACTGTTCCAATCCTGGATTAAATATTGGTCCATCCAGTTCAGAAAAATTATTTGGATCCCATGACTTTATGGCAACAAAGAATAGCTCTCATTAATAAGAAGTAGGCAAATAATCAGCATAGATGAGCCACAGATTCAAACAGCAACAAATTGGTGAATATATTGACATATAAAAGCAGAATAGACTGAATTGAAATCACATCGGATCAGCACAAGAAATCAGGACAAAAAGAAACTCAAATCGGTGAAATTCTCCCAAAAAGCACTAGAAGATAGATCTGCAGAAGTGCAGATCTGAGTAGATCCCATAAGCTGCAAAGAGAAGTAGAACACCGATGAACCACATATGCAAAAAGGGAAGAGACTGTAAGGACTTACTTTTTAAGAAAAAAAGAAAAAAAGTAAAGAGGTAACTAAATTAACCTCTACATTTTACATCTTCAATTCAAACCAACGGTTGCCCATACATCATTCCCAATGAGTAGTATCTCAAATGAATGGGGGAAGTCTAAGTTGACTGTACGAAGTCACTTAAAGGAAAGAGGTGGACCAAAGGAGACAAAGGCTTCATCAAATCAAGCAACCCGCTTCATGTTTAGACAAAGAAATACAAAACCCTATATAGAACCAAAACCAAGATAACTCGGGGTACAGGCAAGGATACAAGAGGACGCAGATCATGATGAGGAACCTATATTGTTATTACCTAAGCAAAAGAGTGATCTTATCAAATGCAGTAAGAATGTAAGATACAGTCGTTGTTACTTAACACATCTTTTATGTGCTTCAAACTTATTTTGCATCCCCTATGCCCTGGTTGGATGGGGAATCAAAACCTTTTTCCAAAGCCAGTAGCCACTACAGTAATACATTGGATTTTCAGGCAAATTATGGTGTCGAACTTTCATCAAATTTCATAAATTAGTTCCATTTAAAGATAAACTAATGCTTGACCTCAAGCCATAAGTAAAAACATTTTCTTAAATATAGTTGATGTATTCTTCAAAAGCCTAAGTTAACAGTAGCCAATAAGAACTCCAGTTTCAATCTGTGCAAAATATAACAAGAATACGGATTTAAACCATGCATAACAATACCTATATTAAAATTTGAATATATAGTGACAAAGTTTTCTCTCTTTTGCCAGTTGATATTTATAACTGAAAAAAAAAAAAAATAATAATAATAATAATAATAATAATTTGAAAAAAAGAAAAAGAAAAAACACCTCTCATCGTTATACTGTTATAGTCTTGATGGAGGTTTACAGACAATGGAACAAAAGAGTCCAACATGTATTCACAAGATATAGAATTCTTTTGACATTTTTGAGCTGTCCTATATTAAAATTCTTTTATGGTGTTGATATCAATTTAATTCAAAACCAAAGGGATAATCTAAATAATAAAATATAGAATGGGACCAAGCAATCAGGACTAACCGTGTCATCAATAGAGAAGCCTTTCGTCCACCTAATAAGAGTCCCAGAATCAATTGACGTTTGCATCACAGGAAACGAAAAGGTAAAACCCAGTTCCCTCTGCCTACCCGGAGGAAGTTCAGAATCTTCACCCTCTTCAGCAACAAATTTTGCAAGTGCTGCTGCAATATAATCAAAAAGTGCCTGAAATCACATTCACTTTGAGAATTCAGAGAACTTATGCAATGACCAGCATGAATTAGCATGGATAGTAATTTGAAGAGAACAAACGCTTACATCTGAAGACCCAACCATCAAATTAGGAGGAATTGACACCTCAGTAAATTCCTGATTAACAATACCGCCATCTTTTCCTCCCAATTGCACTCGTAACGCTCGGAAGTTTGTCCCACCAAGGTCCAATGCATAAAACAATCCTTTCTCATCACTAAAAAAATTTAAAAAATACCTTTTCATGACAATCATCATTCATGGATATATTCTTTAAAATAATGAACAAGAACAATCAAGCCTTTTTCTCAACTACATGCGGTTGGCTACATTAATTTTTATGTTTCCATTCCTCTCTATATATTCTTTATAAAATAATCTCAGAAAATATATAAAATTAATCTACAATTCCCAATGGATAAAAGGTTTATGTGCTCTTACAAAATAGTTCTTTGAATTAACCATTTACATGAAGCACTTTATAAGAAAAGCTAGAAGGTGAACAGTGATTGGTGCAGAAAGAGCAAAATATAACATGTAAGTAAAAATGTATTTATCTTTTGGGGTACATATGGCTCAGGAGAATACCCTAAATACTAAATGCTGCCTCAATTTGTACATGATGTGGAGTGCAAACAGTTTTAAAACAAGCCACACGTGGCAAAACTTCTGTACTATAACAATTTCACTTCTAAAGCACTTTAATTGGGGATACCACATGCAAGAAAACCCAATAATATTTGTTTTAAAAGAACAAGTCTTGCATGCCAACAGCTCATTTGTTGGTATAACCGCAGGTCAATCATGATATGCCTTTCCTATTAGTCTAGTAGCTACACAAAATTCAAGACCAGGCATAGGTTAACCATAGAGGAATGCCAGGCCAGGAGGACCAGATTCAGGCTCGTTAATTGGCAACATTAGTAGATCAACTTTGGCATAGAAACAATACATATTATTAAATTTTATATGTCATTACATGTATATGTGAATGCTTATAGGATTAATAGATTTTAAAAAAGAAATATGTTATTGGCTCCTTGTATAATTATATTATAGTTTTTATAGACAACCACAATATATTGAGGTTTCACCCAATGAGTAGTTATGAGCAGCGGTTACTTTATTTGCATTACAAATAGCACAAAACTATATCAAGGGGTATGAATTATAATATATTAATTATTGACCATTCTGTTTGTAACTGCATAGCTTGAGCAGAAATGCTGTAAATCTTTAAGATAAGAAAGGTCAGTGATAATTTATCTAATCCAGACTAAAGTTCAAAAGGACACTTCCACAACAAATATGAAATCTAAGGAAACAAGAATTTGGTGGGATCTCAAATATTGCACTGCTATTGTATCCAAGCAAGAAACTTGGTTCTTCCACCGAGTTAAATGATTTTTCAAACCAAAAAATAAATAAAGCTCGAAGAAACAGGACTATAATCACAGGCTCTGGTACTCAGACTGCATAGAAGGCTCGAACTAGGGCTAGAGCACCAACCAATTAACGATCTTTAACAAAAATTCAAATTTTAAACTCCCTTTAACTAAATTTTGTATTGCAACTATACAAGCATGTAAAAATCATTCATGATGTAAAAACTATAAGCATAGAAGCAGAGACGCATAAACACATAAAAAGTGTAAAACACATCCACGCATGAACATGATTTCTACCGAAAACCCCCTCAAGGAAAAACCAAAGGACCTACTATAACTAGATCAAATCAACTATGAAGAAAGCTTTACAACTAGGTTAACCAGACTTCAACTTAAGAATTCTAGATGCTCCACACAAGCTCTTGTTCCTGCCAGCCAACAAATCCACTCCTCACACGATCTGCTCTTCCTATAGCACATTGATTCAATGCCTAGTAAAATATGTTCCTTGTCATCGCGTGGAAGATGCTTCTGGTGTTGAGAATCCTTTTAGCATTAAGAGTGTTAATGTTTCAACACTCAAATCACATTCACCATTTAGATGTTTGATGATGAATGTAAACGTAAAGAGAACTGTAGCAAATAGATTGCTAGGAATGCACTCAATATGCTTGTAAAGCTTGGTGTTTGATTGCATATACTTGTATTCTCTTAGCATAGATTTTCTGAAGACTTGTGGTCTTTATATAGACCTTGCAGATTAAAAAATAAAAAATAAATTGATTAAGGTTAAGAGAGTTTAAAACCAGTGGGGTAACTGCTTTTCCGCATATTTTGCTCAATCGAAATAGCGTTAGATCAATCAGATTTAGTCCAGTAGGTGTCGATTGATCCATCCATCCATCTAAGGATCCTTTAGGATTTTCAAGATAGAAACTTCTGAAAACAATGTGATGTGTTCATAAGTTGGTCAGGAACGAATTTTGACTAATTTGGAATTGTAAGAACAAATTGACAAAGAGAAGGAAAAGATAAGAATGTGTTGTCATTCAATTAAAAATCAAAAAAATTCCTAAATTTGGAATTAGTGTAGGAATTCTTAGCAATACTTACGATATCACTCACATAGTTAGATATGTACATAATTTACATGAGATTCAATCATTTGATTCATTTCTCTGAAAAGCAAATCAAGATTCCCCAAAAAAAAAAAAAAAAAAAAAATTGTAATTATTGCAAATTTGACCATGCGTAGTTCCTTTTCACTGTACTGGCAGCATTTTAATTCATTAAAACTCTCGCATAACAAGAGATGACAAGCCAAAATGCAGAAGGACTAATATATAATGAACAACTCACACCCGCATAAACTACATATGTAAACAGACAATGTGTGTGAGGATATGCACATAGTGGCATTACCCAGTGGGGAGATTGTCGACGTAGCTGATGATCATCTTGAGTTTGCTCCCACCTTCGGAGGCGAGTCCGGCGTGCATCTCCACGGTCATGGCATCTGCTACCTGCTTCAACTTGGCGATGGGGGTCCCACACTTCTCTTCTAATTCCTTCACAATCGCCATTGCCCGAGCCCACCGGCTCGAGCACCGCATGCGGTGGCGCACGATCAGCGCCGCAGCAGCACACACCGTGGCCGCGCATATCACCGCCGCTCCCACTTGTACCTTCCCCATAACCATCAAAACTATATGAAAAATTCACAAACCAAATCACAGATCCCAAAAATGGGTTTATAGAAAGAAAGAAAAAAAAAAAAAAAAGATCAGATCAGAGTGTGTGGTTCAAAGGTAGTTGTCAATAATGATGGTTTTCACCATTGGAAGAATACAAACATATGCATTGATTGTGGAAACCCTAGATAGATAGAGCGAAAATGGTGAAGGAATGGGACGAGAATTGTGGATCAGAGTTTGTAAATTAGCTGAACCGTTTTTCCTATTTGGGTGTGGCAATGGTGTTCAGCTCAGTCTCAAGCTTTTGAATAAGCAAAGCTTAGTCGGCATTTCACGTGTGGCACGTGCCAATTATTTGGCTCTTCTTCATATACTGTCTTTGTTTTATACACAGCGCGATCAAATTTAAACTATATATTTTATTTGTTAAATTCCTATTGCCTCATTTATGTTTGTTTGTTTGTATATTCATAAGCTCTCTATTTAGTTCGTGTGTCTGTACTCTACCAAACTACTGTCTGTACTCTACCAAACTACTTATGATAAGCTTTTCATTTTATTAATTGTGGCAGTAATTTTGAGATCTATCTACATTTTAATCTACTAGCAAAAGGTCCACGTGCAAAAAAATTATACTTTTTTTTAAATGAAATGAATGAAAAAAGCAATACTAATTGTTGCTTCATTATTTAAATTTAAGTTATATTTAAGAAATTAATTAATTTGGTAATTGATTTAAGTTATATTTAAGAAATTAATTAGTTTGTTGATTGTATTGTCAATCTCTCCTCATGCATGCCCTTCGAAAGTATTTAATTTAGAATTTGTATTCATTTTTATTTTAATAAATATATATATAGAGAGAGAGAATTTAAAAGAGCTACTTTCCCAATTTTAATTTTTTCTCTAGATGATACAAGTGACCTTTTCAACTATCTAAATTTTAGTTGTATTTGAGAAATTAATTGTTTTAAACTTTTTTTTTTCTTTTTTTTCTTTTTTTGTCATTTGACTCGATTTGAATCATCAAATGGTTATCATTTTTTATATTGTTTGTTTCGGTTCCGATAATGGTACTATTTTTTTAGTGTTTTTAAACAAATCACAATACTCATACCAAAAGAAAATAAAACGTATTGAAAAGTGCAATGCAAAAAACAAATATAAGAGACACGATTTTTCTCAACCCACAAACAATCCCAATCTCCACTCCAACGAAAGACGCCATAAACGGAGCATACACAGAAGTAAAGAATTTCATTTAGATTAAATTGTTGTAACTATTGAGAACTTCAAGAGGTGTCATCGTATAATTTTCAAACTTGTAATCGTTGAAAATCCTAGAGTTATATCAGTTGAGATTTCCAAGAGACCCAATAATGCAAATGAGAAAATTGAATTGCAATCAATTGTTAATGAATTATTAAATCTAACGAGGCTTTATTGAACTTTTTATATCAAAGAAATGAAACGGTTGAGAATTCCATGAGGCCCAAGAATGCAAATGAGAAAATTGAATTACAATCAATTGTTAAAGAATTATTAGATTTAATGAGACTTTATTCAATTTTTTTGTATAAAAAAAAAAAAAATTGAAAAATGTTACTCCCTCCTTCCCAATATAAGTGTCGCATTTGGGGAGTGGTAATTTTTAAGGGAACATGTGGGACCATGTGTTGTCTGCCTGAAAAATTACTAAGTTGCCCTTTTAA
>JAOTQH010000011.1:917805-928779 GCA_025631255.1 Cornus kousa | reverse complement strand
GAATACGATTTGGGGTAGGGGTGCACAAAAGAACCGAAATCGTGAGAATCGGAACCATTTTTTTCAGTTCTCACGATTTCGATTCTGATTTCGATTCCAAATTTAAGAGCCGTGAACATACAGTTCCAGTTCCGGTTCCGGTTCCAGCCCGTGGGAACCGGTAAGAACCGGAACCGTATATACATATATATTATATATATATGTATTATATATTTAATTTTATATTAAAAACGAAGTAAAGACTCGCTGGACCTAAAAAAAAAAAACAAATTTTTTTAGTTTTTTTTGGCCCTAAATGTCTCACTCTCTCGGTCCTCGCCAGTCGCTTCCTCTAAGTCCTCTCAAATTCTCAATCTCTTATGATCTCATCTTAGGGTTTGACAAAGTGACGAATGCCCAAGCCGATCTGCTCTCGGTGGTTCCGTCTCTGTTTGCCGAGAGTTGACCGACATTGGCATGTTGGTCATTTGAGGACATCATTATTGACGCTCCTGATCTCCCCGACTACATCTCCAACCTTCTCGACGAGTGCTTAGCTTGCATATTCCAGTTGCTCGGCTCCAGTGATCAGAAACGATGCTCTTGCGTCTGTAGCCGGTGGTTTCAAATTGAGGGACAGAGCCGTCACCGTCTCTCTCTCAACACCCAAGCCGATCTGCTCTCGGTGGTTCCGTCTCTGTTTTCAAGATTCGATGCGGTGACTAAACTCGCTCTGAAATGCGATCGCAAATCTGCGAGCATCGGCAACGAAGCTCTCAAGCTCATCTTTTTCCGATCCTGAAACCCAACCCATCTGAAGCTCTGTGCTTAACTGCTTGCTGAGAGTTAACGGTTCCATGGGAATCGAACCGGTTCCGGTCCCGGTTCGGTTTTTAAGGAACTGTTGTTGACAGTTCGGTTCAAGTTCGGTTCCATACTATACGGTTCCGGTCCCAGATCCATTTTTAAGGAATCGTTGTGAACGGTTCCGGTTTTGGTTCCAACCGGAACCGTGTACACCCCTAATTTGGGGTCTCTAATTCAATTTAAAATTCCATACTTCTTATATTAAAACTGATAATATTAAAGTTGTTCCTGATTAATTAAGACATACTTCAAGATCATTTAATTTTATCTACTTCGACAAGTTCATAATCACTCATTTACTTGTTATTTCTGTATTTATTCATTATATTTCTACCTACTTTAAAGTTGTCAGCCTCATTTAAATTCACCAAAATGCCTCATCTCATTTCTGTAAACCAGTAATTTTAGACGGTCTAATTCCGTCCTTTTTTTCTTTTCTTTTCTTTTTTTTTTTTTCAATTTAGGCTCCATTTGTTTGGATGTAAATATATATATATATTTTTATTATTATTTTGTAGTGTTTGATTATCATAAAATATTTACAATGAAAAAAAATATTAAAATCTAACAAAAATAATTTACTCATTAATTTTCGACTAGTTATTTTACACTCCCCGCTACTATCCTCAACCTTTCCCTAAACTTTTTGTCAAATAATAAAAAATAAAAATATATATTTTTCAAAAAAATATTTTATGTCGGAGAAATGATTTACTCCGTCGTTCATTGTAATGCAAGATTCTTTTCGATTCCATGACCATTTCTAATACGCAGGGGGATGAATTTATTTATTTTTATTAATATATACCTTACTATTTTTGCCCTTTTTTCATTATATACCTATAAAATATTGTTATTGCTCCCCTAAAATTATTAGAAAAATTCATTCTTATTCCCCTAACCTAATGTTCTCCGTCAGTCCCCGAAGCTTGTAGAATTTGGTCACCGTCAGTCCCCGAAGCTTGTAGAATTTGGTCACGTTTGTCATTGCATGATAAAATTCCTCTTATTCCATGATATTTGTTCTCATAATTCCATGTTTTGAAAGGACAAAATTGGAAATTCCAATGAGGTAATATTTGATTTCATAATTTAATTCTTTGAAAGAAAAGATTTGATATTTTAATAACCACAAATCAAATAAGAAATGTGATTTCTCTTGGCCATACTACATGATGTGGGACGACATTTCAACTCCCAGTTTTCAGATTCTGTTGTGAAATGAGTTTTTTTTATTCTACAGATTTCATTGCTCAACCAATTTGTTTTTAGCTAAACTTTTCTTTGCTTGTCAAAATTTAGGTTGAAAATATTTTACACGGCACGCCCCTACACACTCATCTCAATCTAGATCTTTGCCACATGGAATAAAGAGTACGTTGTATTTGTAAGTAGCAAAATAAGAGGATTTTTTAATCTCCTCAGCAAAAATAATAATTTTCCATCTGGGCTCTCTTATTGCACTGAATATATTTTTCTTTTTATTTTTTATTTTTCCGAAATAAAGATCGGCAAGTAAAAAACAGAGAGTGCCAAATTTCTTAGTAGTACTCTTGGACCAGTGCCCAGATTTACCCACCTGGAGGAGCATTTAACGATCTCAAAATTTTAAAATCATAGCAACATGGTCACGGGCTCAATGAACCACGGATTAGGTAGTGACCCCCCCGTCTGACCACCATTTCAGTGGGGAGAGACTCAACAACACAATGCAAGCCACACACACCACAACGCGCGCACACCCACAGAGAGAGTGAGAGACAGAGAGAGAGAGAGAGTCTAATTTGAGTTATTATTATTATTATCAAGGCAGCAAATGTACAAAAGGAGGTTGCTGTTGGGTACAAAAAAAAAAAAAAAAAAAGAAAAAGAACAGTTACTCCTAACGACCGACTCCGGCCCCTACAGTCATCAAATTGGACTACATAAACATGGTACCCAACATGTTTTGCAAGGACACTTCCTAGCCTACTTAATTACTTGATGACAATATTAAAAAAAAATAAAAATAAAAAAGCTATAACTGTACATAAAATATCCAAGTGAAATCCCAGAGCTCTTCAGATTGCTACCATTTGGTTTCCAATCTGTCGGATAAAATGTGAGCATGCCTGGAAAAAAAATTAAAGAGTGAAAGCCAGCAATTAATGGATGTACTTACCTGAATGCTGGCTCTCTCACTCTCCAACAACCATGCCAACAGGTCCAGCTTCTGATCTTTCATGCGGTCGATGTCAGACTCAACCGACTACAAAACAGCCAAAACAAACCAAGAAAAGCAGTATATAGACACAACCGATACAATTAAAGAAATTCAGGAAATAATACTTCGATTTCAGAACATATGCCTTGTCACTGTCGTCTCCACAGGCTTTGAGTTCACTCCACTCCCAGATTTAAGCAATATCTCAACTGCAGAATTTGGCTTCATCAAACAAAGCAACAAAAAAAATTAGGTAGTTGGTAAGTCGGTATAAAACAAGATAAATCACTTTCACAAGAACATGCTAGTTAAAGGTCAATCTTTCAGCCAAGCAATGAACCTGATAGGGTTCATATCAGGCCAAGGCATGACTGAAAAATCGCAACAACAAAAGAAGAGCTAATGGAAAGAACTGAAAAAGTGAAGGGAATACGGAAAACTAAATCTAGAACCTCTAACTCTCCCTGCAATCTATCTTGATACATTCTGCAGCCATTGTCACACCTATTACCCAGAAGCAATTCACAATCTGCCTTGTGTCTTCCCTGGTTGTTACTCCCTGCCACACTCACTGCGTTCCCCTCGCTTCTACAAACTACCGATTCAAATCCGTCATCCTCACAGGAGCTGGTCTCACTTGTAAGGTTTGTGACAACACTTGAATCTGAAAGGCATCCAGCCTCAGCATCTTCAGTACATGGTATCTCATTATCTGATTTGACTACCTCTAGGAAGGAATCTTCATCACCTCTCATTCTCTCTGGCTCACTCTGGATAGACCCAGCCTCAGCATTCTCCCCGTTAATAGAGACACTATCACGCACATCAACCATGCCAACCTGACATTCTCCATTAATTTCCGCACTTTCTTTTGTTCTAATAAGTCCCAATGGCAAACACTGCTTAGATGAACTGCAAAACCTGTGACTAATAATCTCAGGAGAAACTGAATGCTGCCTCTGGGGGCTAATCAATTGCCGTTTCGCTAGACTGTCTTGCTTCACGTCTACCCCTTCAAGATCCTTTTTCCTCTTAAGGTGTCTTTGACCAGATCCAGCCGTGTGAACTTCACCATCTGGCGAACACTGCTTCGATGATTTTTCAGGCTCCATCTGGCTCATGAACCTTGGTCGAATTCGTTTGTAACCATCTGGAAAAACATAAGACGGAATCTGCCGTCTAAGACGATGACAAACAAAGATTTCCATCTGCGGCTTCCAAAACATGTACATATTCACTATATGCCTAAACTCATCAACGGTCCGGCGAATATCAAACTGCTGGCCTTCTTGACTTATCTCTCCTTCTTTCCTTTGCAAACCCAAAAAGAAGGCACAATGGGCACGCTGCTTAGAAGTATCAACATAAACACTTGGATACGGATGGCAATGCAACTTGCCGAATGTGTCCCGCTCTATCTGCAAACATTTCGTTGAGAACATAAATAAGTAAAAAAGAGAGAAGGTTGAACTAGCTTCTTTTTATTATCTGTACCATAAACCCATATGGACAGAGAGGCACAAACTTAAACATTAAAAAAAAGCCTTTCTAACAATAAAAAAGGGAAAATGCGGTTTTTTCCCGATCAATTAAAAAGGAAAAGGCATTACCTTCAGTATCAGCTGCCTTAGCCGGGATTCAATCCAACCTTTCCACACACGCAAATCATCAACATCAGCTGCAACTATGTCAACCTGCAGAAAGTTTTTATAGCTTTCGAAGAACAAATATGGCTCAAACAGAGAATTCCATTGGGCTTTGCACAGCTCTATCTCCTGAATGCAGGCAAAAAGAATGGCAGAGGTAATCAGTAGAGAGCAGGTGTACTAATACAGCATGAACAGATTGAAAGGAGGCTCTCCATGTTCTTACCTCACAGATCTTATTACCAATTCGGAACTGCTCCATCATAACCCGAAGAGTACTCACTGAGACATTGTAGCTAGAATTCATGCAAGGGTAAGCAGGCGTAATAATTGGCATATGATGAGTTCGGTCCCGAGGATGCTTACGAGGATCCCACACATAAAATCCAAGTTCATCCTCTTCTATTGCACAAAGCATCACAGGATTTGGCCAACGCCACAGTGTATAAACCCTGAAAAATCGGGAAACCAACATACTGGGAGTTGCGTTTGGATAAAGCTGACACACCCGGGCTACAAGAAGAGCCCAATTCACACCGCCAAGAAATCCAGTCACCTAAAGAAAACAGGAGACAAGAAAAAATCAGAACAATAACCTGAGATTCATATGAGAAAAATACCACTGGAAGAAATAACAAACTTACATTTGAATAAACACCACGCCTTTTAGCCCAAAACTTTAAACATCGGAGTGTCATGCGGAAATTCTAACATTGAAAATAATTTAGATGTTAGTGTGGGATCAAAAAGACTAAACTGATAAAAAAATAAAAATAAAAATAAAAGATCTATTTTCCAAAAATATGAGGTTGAAGAAAGTACTAGCAAGAATTCAAAATAATCACCTCAACATTTGGAACCAGCTTAAGAATTTGATCCGCAACCCTACAGCCATTAAGACTGCGAACAGTTGGCTCATCAACATTGTACAGCACAGAGACGTCAGAGATGTCTAAGTCCTGTTCAATAATCAGTTGCCACATATAAAAGTGTATTAGAATAGTTCATAACCAACAAACTTGCTAAGATAATGGAGCAGAAGTGACCAAAGAACACAAGTCAGTAAATTGGAATCAAACTGATCATATAAAGTTTTTTTCCCATTTTCTCTTCCATTGAGGCATAAATTTTAATCACTTAAAAAACTCTCAAATTTAAGTGTCCTATTCTGTTGAAATATATAGAGAAAGTCGGATGATTTTGTTGAGAGAAAGTGTGTGTGGAAGAGAAAGTTCCAAGTAACTAAAAACAGAGCGAAAGATAGGAGATGTGAAGTTCACTCTATGTTAAATGTACATATATCAGGCTCGGGTATAGCTATATGTTTGAATTTGTAAACCTAAGGACAAGGAGTCGGGGAGAGATCAAGGAAGGGGTTCTCCTCCTCCTCGCATGATTTGTTTACATACATGACATATATAAACTATAACCCAAACCTATATATATATATATATAAAATAAAAAAAAACTCTTAATATTTCACATGTTTTTCCTATCTTTAAGCACATCCCACAACTTGTCCACAAAAGAAATGCAATTGAAACCAAAAGGCTTCCCCATCCCATACCAAACCTCCCTAGATAGGTGAATGTTCAACCATACGTGTCAGACACATATTTCATAACCCCATATCAAAGTGTAGTGTGTCCAACAAGAGTACTTCACTCATTTAATAGAGCAAAGTCCATGTAATATCGAATGCAACATACATGCCACCCTTCCAAGTTAAAAAGAAAAAGGAAGAAAGAAAGAGCAGCAGTGAAGGAAAAGCATTTTGAAAGGTCACGCTCCATCAAAATTCCATCTTCACACTACCAGAAAAAGAAATAATGTTGAATAAGGTTACTCAAAAAATTAAAGCATATTAAATATAATTCAAATAACACTCACTTCCGGGACAACCAAAACGGAAATACTTGAATAGAGAAGATCAACTGATATTCCATCAAACTTAAATTTCATAACGGGAACATGAGCATCTGGGACAGGTTGCAATTCTGTAACTTCTTGCAAGTTTGCCAAAATGTTGTGCAGTATAAAGAAGAAGTCTTCCTGATAAGAGGAGCCAGCATTAGATGGATCAAAAAGTAACATAATCAGGGCTCTAGCTTCGTAACAATAATTAAAAAAACAATTAACATAAATTCATAGTTTACCTCTCGATTCACATAGGATGGCCCAACACATAAGGTGTCAATGTCAGCTCCAGGACCATGTACCTATCAAATGATTGAGTCATATGCAGTACAACCAATTTCATAAATGCAGCAAATCATTATCACATATAACTGCCAAGTCACGGCAATGAATCCAAGCCAAGCACAAGTATAGCCTAACCAACCCAAACGTCAACTTGATCTTTTCAGATTGAACACAACCGGAGTTCAAAGATTTGAGTGTGCACGTGGGATGGGGGGTTGGAGGAGGTTGGATTGAAGGCTTCATACCTTGAGTTGAGCCTAGGCTTACCCTAAATCCGCAGAACCAGCCAAGTGGTATACCTAATAACTGTTATACTTCAACGATATCTCTCGAATAGCTAGCATATGTCAAGTATTGTATTCGATACCAAATAAATTAACCTTTGTATACCCATCCAACAGAAATAACTGGAGAGTAATAGGGAGGCCAAGCACCACAGATAAAAGCAAACAAAAATATGATTACCCCAAGTCGATAAGAACCGAAAGTCAATATGACAGCATTTGCATCCTCCACCATTTGATCAGTATAACCTCTCAAGCGAGTGAGTTGCTTCACCCAGTCTCTCACAATCTAAAATATTACAAAACAATGTTACCGATAATAAGCATGAACATATATTATGAATTCAGAGTCTATAAATGATAAATATCTATAACAGATTAGGCTGGATGTAAATATATGAATAGCTGAATAAATGTCATGCTTGATAAGTTGAAATGTAAAAAGAGGTCAGATATATATAATTCACTGAGTATACATTTTTTTTTTTCCCAAATCCTACAACAACCAGTCATTGATTGTCTTTTCCAGATCATTTTTTGTTACTCAGAATATATTTGCATTACTTCCACAATTGGTTAGACATTAATATGGGCATAATACTGCATATCAACCACCACTGAAGTTATTCAACCATACAACTTATCAGAATGTGTGTTAATTTACAGTTTAATTTTTGTTCCTTAATACATTTACATTATTTCTAAAATTTGTTAAACATTAATATAGTGTGTCATAATTTATCAGCCAATACTAACCCAGACCATTAATAATAAAATCATTCCTTCGACATTGCCAAACTTAAAACCATGGTAACGTAACTACATCTGGTAGGAATCAATATTTTGTTAAGTAACTCTCTTACTCCTACTTCATTCCAGATAGGGTGCACACGGTGCGGTCTGGTCCTGTCAGGCTAAATCAGAACTGAACCAATCCCATCGGTTCCTAAAAATTAGAATTGGAACCTAACCGTTGGAACTGTGGAACTGAACCAAACCAAACAAAACAAAACAATGGAATCTTTAGTACATGGTAAGGATGCCTTCAAATGCATTGTTGTGATGGCAATCATAGGTCGAGAGATTGTCAAGAAAAGTTAGAATGAAATGGTAGAAGGACAAGCTAAAATTTTAGTGCATCTAGCGCCATGCAAACTGTGATGCGCAAGAATGTCCTCAGTATTGTATTAGGTGTGAAGGAAAACACGTGTCAAGGGGCTATCCAAAAAAAATTGAGAGAAATTCAAAGGCACATTATATCAAAGCGGACGAGACCATCCTCGTCCTCGAGTGTGAGGATGACTTAAGCAATGAGGAAGTGGATCCTCTCCATGACAAACAAAGAGAGCATGATAGGTGCATTGAAAAGACATCTGAAAATGGCCACTCAAAGAGTATGCCAAGGTTTGGTAAAGGGGCAATTATCATGGCGCTTGCAGCTGATTAGGTTGGAAGTCCATTAGAATTATAATAATTATGAAGACGATCCTGGCCTTTAAAGAGACCGAGATACCACACCAATAATACACCTAACCAATGAAGGACATACAAAATAAAATTAAATCAAAGTCACAAAGAAAAATGGCAAGTTTGGGCAGCCAAGCTTTGTGTGAAGGGAAGGGTTGCAATATATCAGGATCCAACATGGGAGGCAAGCACACAAGCCATAACAGCAACATAGAGGCAACTCGCAAACAAACAAAATATGGTGCAAGAGTATCTTGTCAGATGGAAGGGATTCTATGAGGATATGGATGACTTGAAAAGAAGAGATATGCTATTGGACTATCTCATTAAACGGAAGCTGTTCAATAAAAAGTGGTCGAGACAACCACAAAGCACTGAAAAGAACACTGGAAACAAGGTAGGATGCCACACCCTGCCAACTTTTGAAGAATAAGCCATGCAAATGTCACAAAACTGCACCTACATGACATGTTGCATGGCATGTCTGCATGTGAACAATGTATAAATCATATGGAGTACTCTAAATAGTTAGAGTATTATAAAATCATGTAAATATCTAAGAAATTTAGTAGAGTATTCCAAAAAACTTCCTTTAAGGCGGTGAAAATGTTTTTCACCCCTGAATTTATTTTTCGCTAAAAGTCAAACATTGATGATCTTAGTGCCTATATATACAAATATAGCTAGGAGTCATTAAAAAGGGTAAGATGGATTTTCTAGATTATCTCTAAAGTATCCTTGGCATTTATTATTGACAGATCTCCATCTAGCTTCTTCAGGTGGGGCTGCGGTTTGAGACAAGTCCCTTAGAGCCTAACTTTGACTCCGAGTCATGGAAATATTCAGCCTGCTTTTTACAGGAACGTAAATGACAACCTAATCACCCATTCAAGAAGATCCAATGAACTCTATGTTTAAAGATGACGGAGCAAGTTTACAGATGCCTACAACATTAACAGTTAGATTATGAATTGCATTAGCAAAACATTGCCAATTATTTTATTTATTTATTTATTTTGTCAAAAATCCTAATTTGTGTATTACCTTGTAGAAGTTTTAATTGTTACAAAAACCCATTACGTGTGATTGCACTTTTCTTCGAGTAAATAATCAAATTACTTGACTCTACAACAATGGAAAACTATATCAGTAAATTCGATTTGGATCCTCACCATTAGTTTTTCTCTCAAGTATCTTCAAGTCATAATCCAACATGTTTATATACACAACTAAATCGAAACAAAAGTGAAGATGTGACACGTTCATAATTGTTGGATGATGGATTGGACATGGTTGGAGTGAAAAACTAATAGAAAAGATCCAAACTCAAACCCCCAGAACTTGTATAAACAAAAATACCTGTTTAAGGCGACCCAGAACCTCCTCTCTCTTCGCAGCTTCTTCCTTGCTCTCAAAAAGCCCAGCATTAACCAAAAACTTGTATACACAAAAATAACAAAATCTCAGAACATTGACATCATAACATGAAAAAAAAATAAAAAATCAACCTTTTCAAACAAAAGACGATTATACAAACCTTCTCCAAGTCCAAGCTTCTCTTTATGTCAGCCTTAGTAGGTCCCGCAAGAGATATCGGTTTCGTCACGCCATACTGCCTCGGCGAGGGAGGATCAATCAAACCCCCAGAACACACCATTCTCACACTAATGAAATCATACACGAGAGCGATGGAATTTGTAAAATCAAGAAACCCTAAAACGCCGAAAAAAGGAGAACCAGAAAACCCGAAAGCATCAGTAAATCACTCTAGAATCAAAGCCAATATCTCAATTGATATTTACCGATAAAAATAATTGACGAAACCTTGAATGTAATAAGAAGGAAAAGTAAAGTAATGGAACCCTAATATATATATATAAATATATAAGTTTTTCAGATAAGGAGAGTGAGTGAACGCGTTTACTTAACCCCCAATCAACAATTTACTTCACTCCCAGTCTGGAAAGGAAGATTACCATATTTAATGGTATAAAAATCGAAGTTTCTATATTTGATTAGTGGAACTCCTTTCTACATTTATGACCTTTTTAATTTAATAATATATATATATATATTCAAAAATAATGTGTTAAATAAACTCCTCTAATTAACTAATTCTCTTAAACATATTTTTATACCTATATTCATACATATATAATTATATTTATTTATATTATTGTACATATAATAAAGAGACATTTTTAGAATTATTTTATTATATATTAAATTATCTCTATATCTATATCTATATCTATATCTATACTATTCTAAAAGTGTAAAAAATTTCTTAACACTTTTAGATTTTAAAAAAATACAAAATAATTTT
>JAOTQH010000011.1:902512-909873 GCA_025631255.1 Cornus kousa | reverse complement strand
GGATCGATCGAACTTGGCTGAGATCTATCGAACTTTTGGCTAGATTGATGCACTGGGTTGCACTTTTTGGGGAAAGACAAATCTAAGATATTTTTAGAGATATTTTTAGGAAAAGGACAAAATTGGTAGGGTGGTACAACTGGATAAGATCAATCATGTGAATAAAGACAAGAGTGTTCGATCGATCATAAATCCATATTGGAATGATCAAACTTTGGAGTTTCTGTATAGGGTCAATGTTTCGATCTATCTTGAATTGCTGAGATCGATCTATGTTGGATCGATCAAACCTTGAAATTGGATCGATCGAAAATGTTGAATTCCACCATTTGCTTCTTTCTTTGCTCCACTTTGCTTCTTCCCTTGGTTTATCTCTGAATTACTTCCTTTTGCTCTTATTTGGCTGAGTTAGCTTATTTTCGGGATAAGTGCCTAAAAATGAGAATAACACGAAACAATCTAAAACAAAAAAGTAAGATAGATAAAATTTCTAAAATACCTAAACTTAACGGGTTTAAATGCGCACTTTTCAGTGCTCATCAATATGCAAATTAAACTATCTCAAAGATAACTATTAGTATAGTTTAGTTTTGAATATTTCTATCAATACCACCTTTGCATGTAGCTTTCGTAATTTATTCCATGTGTCAACTACCATCTGTTTCCACGTGTCAGTTATCACCTTGTCCACATGTCACATCATCACCAAAATGGCTGCCAGATCATCAACACAGGATTTTACCAAAATGGGTGTCAACACAGTGTGATAGGGTTATGAGAGTGAAACTATCCTGGAAATCTCTCCTGGTAATCCTGTGGCTTGGATCCAATGGTGTTCTTTGTTAACAAGAATGGGAAATTGAACATTACGATGTAACAAATGGAAAAAGCTTGGAGGCCAATAAATAATATTCTAACTAATCAACCATAACTAAAGCTGTTAATACAATTATTAAAGTAGCATTAATAAACTATACACTTCATTAATCACAATCTCAACACATCTACCATATCCCTAGTACACCGTCGCTCTCTTCTTGCTAAGAAACCACATATTTATCCTTTTCTAACTTGATAGAGTATGAGTAGAGTATGAGTAGTTTTATGAGCCGAGAATTGTATGCTAATGCAAATAGCTTGTATTATTAAGAGATTACAAGGCTTTGTTATTTGGCGTGGAGTAAGCATTCTTATATAGGGGCACAACCGTATAACAAATGGTTAAGATCTATACAAGTATGGCCAGAAGAATTCTAGAATTGAATTATAGAATAGTCTTAAAAAATATATTTTAAAGATATACTTCCACAAATTTTTACAGTAAAATACTATACATCTTTTACTGTTTTAGTTTGTCGATCGAGCAGAATGAGAGAAAAAAATGCGAATGTGGGACCAAAATTCGCAAATATATATGTGAAAAATAAGTGAGGATATTACAGACCATTTGATAAATTATGTATTTTATTTTAATTATTTACTTATTTAATATTATATTATATTTTTAATTTTGGAAAGATTTGCAACTTTGCCCTATGTTGAGGAAAATCAAACATTTATTGTTATTTTATGCACCATTGTAACATCATTGCTGCTTTTTCTAAAGCACTCAAAGGAGCTATCAATAACAAATTTGTGGATTCTTGATCAAAATTATATAGACTACCAAGATTGTTTTGTATCGCCAAATTATGCACCAGGCTAAATGTGTTTTTGAATCTCCATTAAGGATTCTTAAGGCTCAAGTTCATAAAAATTAGGATTATGAACATGAAGCATTAAGGCGCTTGAACTAGCCAAATTATGCTAAATTAAAGAAGCTGTGACTGCCTAATTGTTACGTCGCTTTGGAGAGATCATGGTTCATATTCTAATTGTTAGTAGCTTGGTGATGGACATTCTGAGGGATGGTGGTGTAGAACAAAGGTCTGTATGTTTCTAGAGATGTTCGGAGTGTACCTTCTTTGTAGGATTAACATAGGTTTTGATTGGATTGGACGACCAAGTGACCTATGATCTCGGACTTCTAATAATTTCTTCCTTTGAAGACCATTGGGATAATAGAATTTTTAATGGGGATATATGGAGAATTTGAAAAAATTAGTCTTCAAGGTTGAAGGACAGTCTGTTTCTAGGGTTGCATGAAAAAATTATGTTTGTTGATGGTTTTAGTGTTTGGGTTCTTAGTATGTTTTTAGGGTTATGAATGAGTCTAGGTGGTGAAAGAAGAGCTGACTCGAGCATATTTGTGAGAGCTCAAGTTCAGTATGTCGGTTCAGGAGACAAATTACTTTAATTTGTTAATTAAATTAGTAGCACAATCTTCTCCAAGCCCTACAAAAGAATAGGTGCATGGTTTGTAGTCGTGGTTGCAGATACAGACATAGTGTAACCAGACTTTTTTTTTTTTTTTGGATGGTAAAGCAAACACACACACACTATTTTATCCACGCCCGGGTTCGAACTCTCCCCCTTTTCTTTGAAGATGAAGAGGTTATACCATTAAGCCTTTTGGTGATGTAACGAGACTTGGCACTGAATATAACAAAATCAGTTATTGAGACAAGAATACAAACTATAAATCAAGAAAAAATAGAAGCCTCATGTCCACAAGCTAGTAAATAATAACCAGAAAAAAAGAAGAAAAAAAATTACAAACCGAACTAGAGAGGGTGAAAAAATTACAAATGCAAAGGAAAAAATAGGGCAACACCGACATGATAAACCAAGAGCATCTACTGCAGCCATCATTTACCCAAGAAAAGTCATTGGGACAAGAATAATAGGACAGAACAAAACTTCTGGTAGATGCTGCAATTGTCAAAATCAGCATTTGCTAGTGATCACAACTGCTTCTATGGTTATTAATTTTGGCACCAAGAGCACCCTTCTTGAATAAATTGTAGTTGCATCAAATCTTTAACACGAGAAAATAATCTTAAAAACTGTAGACTTCCTATCCAATTTAGCCTTTTTCAAAGTCTTTATTACACTTGAAACTTCTGAGACACACAGAACAAGGTTTACCTTTGTTCTCCACAAGAACACATAGTGGTAGTAAACAGTGTTGGTACATTGTGTAGCGTACATTACAGAAATCGTTACCTCATCCGATGAGGCTGATGCCTTCGATGATCAACGAATCAGCAAGAACTTGATTAGCAGCCTGTGATGGATGAACGCTGTCCCAAAACACATATTGTGTAGCATTAGCACAAGTTCCTGGTGACTTGGGATTGCACAAAAATACTGTTGTCTCTACTGTCCCAGTTCCACAGCAACCTCTCCTTGCTTCAGCAAAACCTACGAAAAGCAAAACATATAAGCAGAGACTTTGTCACTATAGGGTCTGGAAATGGTTAGATGTATGCAGATTTATCTTCACAAGTGGAGAGGCTGTCAAGTCAACTTATATATATATACATACATATATATATTTTAGCAATAATAATGTGATGCCCTTTATCAATTCACAATTTATAAGGTACCCAAAACAAGAAATTAATTTGTTGAGTACGTACCAAAATCTGAAGGTTTCTGGACAAGGTCATAGAGGGGTTTGAAAATGTCAAAGATGGCAATCTTGAGGTCAGGAAGTTGCTTTTGGAGAGTTTTTGCAGCTGAGTTGATCTTCTTGTTGAATCCTTGAGCATCAGTGTTGATCCTAGAGACACAGCCATTTTCGTGGGAACCAAACAGGGTTCTAGTCGCTGGAAGGCAACCCAATGGTGGGAGTGAAGTCACCCCAATTCTCCTGGCTCCCAACTTATGCAAGTCCTGTTTGTCAAACAAGGCAACCAACACATGATCTAGTTACATTTCTATGTATATATATACATATATATGTTTATGGCAAACACCAACAAACCACAAAAAGAATCAAGGAAAGATAGAAAAAGCCTAAATTATGCAACACATGATACACACAAAATTTACATTGTTCGACTAGGTTACGTCCATAGTGAAGATCTGCGAAGAGATTTCACTATACCAAGAAAAACAGAGATCACAAGTTATTAAGCCCCCAACCCCTTATCTATCTCACTCTCTGTTGAACTTTTCGGTCTTTTCTCTTACACACTACAAATCCTAGCACCTTTATATACTGAATTACAAACTTACAATAGCGATAGAATTCCAATACAGGTCAAAACCGGATTGCAACACTACTCCGGCTAAAATAAAATTCAGGCTACAACTTCACAATATGTATTTATATATATATATACACACACCAAATTATATGTAACAAGAGCAAGATACCTTGATGAAGCTTGAAAAGATGCCGACAAGGTATGAAGAGTACTGGTCAGGAGTGTAGACTTTGTTGAGGAAAGGGTTGACATAATAGTTCTGGAAGAAGTCACTGCTACCAGCACTCACCAAGTATAATGCATCCTTTATGATTGATGCAGCTTGTTTGCTTCCTGCTACTTGGGCTAGCTTGCCTTGGTACTCCTTGTAGTAATCCAACTGTTGCGACAACGGAATTGCATGCTGCAACAAATTCAAGTTTCATACAATTAAATCTATATAGGTACATAAACTATGACTTCAGCTTGTGACATGCGAGTATAATGCTATTAAAAAATAATAATAAATAAATAAATAACCCTTGTTTCCAAACTAAACATAGAAAATGAATGTCTTTATGTCACAATATTAAAAATCAAAATAGATAAAAAAAAAATTATGACTTCAGATTGTGACTTGTGAGTATAATGCTATAAAAATTAAAAAATAATAATAATAAAAATAAAAAATGAAAAAAACCCTTGTTGTCAAACAAGACATGGAAAATGAATTGTGTTTGTGTCACGATATTAAATAAAAATAGGTACAAAACTAAGACTTCAGCTTGTCATTGTAATGCATTTTTTTTTTTTTTTTTTTTTTTTTTTTATTTTTTTTTAAAAAAAGGAGAACCCTAGTTTCCAATTAGAAAAACAGAAGAAAAGAGTGCTAATTTCTTATATAGGAACAACTAGGCACCCAAACAAGTGAATTTTGAGTTTTCTTCTTTGTTGAATGTTGAGTTTTTTTCTTCTCTCTGTCTCTATATTTATCTGCTTGACATCCATAGAAATGTATGTGTGTGTGTGTGTGTGTGTGTGTGTTTTTTACAAGCTCAAAATGAATTCTTACATTCAAGTAGGCTGTATGGTCATCATAGCCAGATGCAGCAGAAGCAAAGTTGGCTCCAATAAGAAGGTTCTTTCCGGATGCCTGAGGGCTCAGATAAGCTGGTGCGTAAGTAGTAAAGCCCAAAGTTTCAGCTGCATTAGACACATCATAAATGATTAGTACAAAATTTGATGCAAACAATTGAACAAGCCTTCAAGCAGATTAACTAATCTGAAGTATTTTTTGTTGGATATAGAGATAAAATTTATGCCACTAGATTCTTAAACTTACCAGCGAGGTTTGAGTTCCGTGGGCAATTTGTGAAATATGCATGTGAGTACTTACCTAATAAAAAATAAAAAATAAAAAATTACCAGTGAGATCAGTGGCTAGCTTTCCATTGCAAAACCTTCCAGTAGGTTGATGGTTGACAAAGTCCCTCCCATAAGGTGGGTAATTAGCCTTATAAATGGTGTGGATATAGTCATTATTCCCGACGTCCACGGCAGAGTCTCCGAACGTCACGACGGCCGGAACAAGTGGCTGAGCATCCCCTCTTATGGCAAATGCTGCCAAAGCCAATACAAATGCCAAAGTTGCTCCACAGAAGATGCCCATTTTTGGAGATGAGATAGATTTGTGTCTGAGGCTTTGAGCAAGGCCTTAAGACCCTTATAGTAGCAAATAAAAGTGATTCCAATTGAAAGATGGAGCTGAAGGAGGAAGGTGAAAGTTGACTATATATATTAATGGAGTCTTAAAAGTGGTTATAGAGCATTCAAAGCTTGCATATATAATGTATAGACAGGTATCAACTTCTCTTATATGAGAGTTTAGCTGTCAATCAGAGCTCATTACATTGAAACAACAATTATGAATTTTATTGATCCAACTACTTAAGATAGGAGGAAGTAGTTGGGAGGAGATAATGAATGGTACATTGGGAGTTGTGGCCACAACCAAGCTGCATGTGCTTCAATTAATTAGATCGTAACAAAAAGTTTGTCTACTAGATGCATACTACTGTAATACATGTACAATTTAAAGCACTGAACAGAGTTCAACACGTAAATGAATGAAGTGGAACAAGAGAGTAATGCTATCTTTGAATATGTTCAAGGATAGTGAGTGATTGAGGCAAAGAAACAAACACTTAGCCTTGTCCACAAGGTTAGAGTAGGCTTTAATCGATTCAGGCACAGAATTAGAAAGATTGTGTTCCGTATCTGCATCAAAGTCTCAGCAACTTCTCTCACAAATGATACGAGACGTCACACTTTGTTTCTTAGTCGGCCTAAACCGACTGGTTTACAAAACACCCAAAAGTCTTCAATGATTTGAAGAAATTTGAATATAGGACTATAGGGTGTTATTGGGTCCTAAGTTATGAATTGTGCAGCAACTATTTCAAGTGTCAGAAGAAAAAGGTTGAGCTGTAAATGTGCTGTGTCCATTTTCAACCCTCTTTATGTTTTTGGCTGTAAGAGTGGTAATTAATGTGTTTGGTAGTACTTGAATTCTTACAACCCATCTTCTCTTGTTTTGAACTCTTATTTTAACTCTAGTCAGTTCATAGAGAGATTATAGGAGTTGGATCTGATCATTGGACACTCTTTTAACTGGTGTTGTTTGGGTTTATGTGCCTTTGTAAGGAGATAATTGCCAAATGTCATATGAGGGTAGGGTCATTTCTGGAATTTGAGTCCTCTAATCACTATATAAATGCTGTTTATCCTTGATTCCTTAGGACTTTGTACGCATTAATCACTGTTCTTGATATGATTCCAAGGAGCCCAGAGTTGTGATTAATGTCCTATTTAAGCCCCCATCTATAAAATGTGAAAACACACAACCGTATCATTAATTGTGGGTTTCACTTTGTCCGATATTTATTCTTGAGTTTTTTACTCTCAATTACGAGATATTTATGGTGGGTAGAGAGTGTTATTGTGAGATTTAACTTATAAAAGTTGTCATGTGCTCAAATTAGCACATTTTGAAAATAATAACAATAATAATGTTGCACATTTTGAATATAATAACAATAATAATGTGCAACTTATATAGTCGATATTAAAGTTTTGATATCTCACATGTAATATACCAATGTCTTCTAATTTGGGGTGTACACGATTTAGTTTGGATCGGTTTAAGAGTTTTTTTGAAATCAAACCAATTTTAACGAATTCATAAAATTTAGAATCAAATCGAACCATTTGCCTAAAAGAACCAAACCA
>JAOTQH010000011.1:895012-900012 GCA_025631255.1 Cornus kousa | reverse complement strand
TGCTCTTTTAAACATGTTAGTGGATTTTGGACATTGACATCTTATTGAACAACTTCAAATATGTGATTGAATTGCTCGTCCTAATTGCAAGCTCTTAAAAATTGTTTACATGGTGCACTTCTTTTGAACAAAAAGAAAATAATTGCTAATGTAATAATTTTTAGGGTAAATTATACTAACTTATCCTGAAATTTACACACAATAGTAGATCGTTTAATGTATATTACTTTGATGGGGTCAAGTACGCGCAAAAAATACTCCTAAAGTATGCTTATAGTGTATATCACGCACTTCACGTGCAAAAAAATATCGCTAAAGTTTCAATTTGGTGCAAATAGGTCCATTTGATTAAATTACCCTTACTGAACCATTTTATAAAATATATATAAATAAATAATTTTGTAAAATAAACAAAAAGGACACTATTGGGGGACTGTAATGACCCAATCCCAGATGGTCTGATTCATTATTGGGCGAAGAAAGCAAGTCCAGACCCTTATCCGAACTCAATGGCACACTACGGGTAAAATTATCATTTAAGGAAGATATAGGGGATGAGTTGACTAAAAGTAATCGAATAGTGCTCTCTAACACCACATTAACCAATTAAGTCTATTTCATAACTTCCTAATGGCGATAGCTATAGTTTTCCACATTTACCCATTCCGATTTGAAGGATTCTCCGACACCTCTCCACTAAAACAGCTATAGCTCCCGGTGTGATTGGAACCTAGGAATGAAATAGGTATCATTGGAAAACTAACTAAAAATTATTCAATTTGGGCTCCAGAATGATCCCATTTGAATTTAGAATGAAAGAGTTATTTCTAATGCAAATTCGGGTTGCAAAACTAGCTGATGCATGAACAGGGGCTGCAACCAGTCGCCCAAAACCCAACATTTTACCCAAGCCTTTAAATAAAGACTAAAAACTTAATTCCCATGGGTTCGGTCAAGAGTGGGGTGTCCAAATGCACCCAAATGATCTCGAGATGTCCCAAAATGATTGGTATGGTTGCTAGAAGCTATGAACAAGTTAGGAAAGTAATCCTAAGATTTCGACCATGCACCAAAACCTTCCCAAACATACATAAATAGATGGATACTACATGCATAGACATTAGTATCATGAATCACTTGACACAAATGCTTACTTTAAATTGAAATTCATTAACGAAATTACCCATTCATTCATGAAAATCATTTTAAGACATTCATGGCCATACATTCACAAAATAATGACTAGTTTGGTGTAATACAAAACTAACTAAAATAGTAGTTTTACAATGCCATTGAAATGGTTACAAGATAATACTACAAATTTCATGCCCAAAACTTTTCAAATAGCTTCGATTACAAGAGATGATGAAATTAAACATCCTAACTATGCTTAGGCGTATGGAGGCACGTCATCTATTACGTTGCATCCAAAACATGAAATTTGTTAAGATAAGGGGTGAGCACCACCGTTCAATAGAGGATGCCGCATTTCCTTAAGTCGAGTAAGTATGGCACATAACACATAGAAGCATAGTAAGATGAAAAGGGGTCATGTAAGGAATTTTAATCATTAATCAATCATCAAACACATAAACAAGTTTCTAATATCGAATGAATGCCATGTATTATGCGTCCACACCACACACACACATAACCGACTCCAAACACACACATAACCGACTCCAATACACCCACCCTAAAAATGAACTAATTAACCAGACTTTGGGTACCTCCTTCCGTCCTTATAACTAATTAGCACCGCTGTTAAACGAGTACCCAATACTGGTTTTAAGAAAAACCTTTACCACAAACCACTCTATCCACACCAACACCATGCCATGGTAATGTTATGAAGATGCATTATAACAAATTTAGAGCAACCATACATTCCATCCTCAATAGACAATTACAATTTGTAATACCCCGATATTTTAAAGGATTAATTACTTTTATTTTATTTTTAAATGATTTGTTTGATTTAATTGGGATTAATTGCTTTTATTTTATTTTTAAATGATTTATTTTATTTAATTGAGTACTTAGATTAATTGTCATATTTTAATTAGATTTTATTTCGTGATTATATTTGTTGAATTGATATGTTTATTTGATTTGTGGGTATTTTATGTATGTGTGAATTGTTTGTTAATTATCGGTAATTATTATATTTAATTTAATTATTTTATGTATTTAAATTAATTAAATTAGAATTAAGGGAAGTTGGACAAAAGGATGTGGTATTGGGCTTGGATGAAGCCTTGTTGGGTTAATTAATAAAGGCCCATGGTTATGTGATTATTTAAATGATCATTTTTGTATAATTATAAATATATATAATTATAATTAATTAATAAGTGTTATGGAAGGATATATATATATATATATATAGGTATATATGATTTAAATAACTAATGATTATTTATGGAAGGTATATATATATATATATATATAATATAATATAATATAATATATGTGTGTGTATATATATATATATTATTTAAAGTTAATAATTATTATTTTTTATTTGGTAGTCATAAAAGGAATACGATTAGATATTAATGTGTATAAATATACACATAAAGTTTTAGGGTTAAAAAGTTTTTCACGTTAGAAAAGTAAGAAAACAGGGAGAGAGAAGAGAAGGCTAATAAGGAGGA
Organism: Cornus kousa; assembly: GCA_025631255.1. NCBI lineage: Eukaryota > Viridiplantae > Streptophyta > Magnoliopsida > Cornales > Cornaceae > Cornus > Cornus kousa. The sequence goes on along the minus strand of JAOTQH010000011.1, from coordinate 897,355 downwards.
GGCTGGATCTGAGAAATAGGAACGTCGGGATTGAAACAGACAATCAAGTTTGAGACGTCGGTTTCGTTTCGAAACCTTAAGGCGAGTTTTCTTTATCTTTCCTCTTAAAATTCATAAGTATTTCACCTTGACTATCAAGGCTTTAGATTAAAATTATTAATTTAAATCATGGTTATAACGGATTAATTAAAAGCATTAAGTTAATTTTATTTAATTAAATCAGGATTAAATCGTAGTAGCTAATAGTATGATTTATTATTATTTCATATTTTTTTTGGAGTTTTGAAGTGGACTATATGATTGATAGTTGTTACAAACTTCTATAAGTGATTTGAATTGTAAGATTATATATATTATATTATATATAATGTATAATTTAACATATATATATATATATATATAAATATTTATTTATTTATATATATTTATATAACGGCTCGATTTGGTCTAGTTCGGTTCTAAAGGATCTCAAACCGTATCTTTATAGTTTCACAAATTTAGAACCGTAACCGAACCAAACCATTAGCAAATCAAGTCAAACTGTCCAGTCCGGTTTGAATTTTCAGTTTAACCAGATTTTTGTGCACCCCTACTAATAATAATGTTGATGTGTTTTGAAAATTAAGAGCATCGAGAGCGTGCAAAGTGGATAATATTTTATATAATAGGGTTATGTTGTGAGAACACTAAATCTCAAGAGAGAATAGTTGTGACGTCCTAGAACGATTGCCGCTAGCATCCCTCGTAATATAATCTTAATATTATTCTTTTTGAAGCGGCTAGTGACATTATGGTAACATTATAGAAATATTGGAACTCATGACAAATGACAATTGTCATGAGGTTGAGCTGATCGTAGCATTACAGAGATGTTGGTTGACAAAGAATACGTAAAAGGAATGTGTTGGTTATATCTTTTGTTTGGATTACTGGTTAATGAAAGTAAATAAAATGGTAGTGGTACTGGTAACCCTCTCTTATCTTGTTTTGAAAAGATAGTTGGAAAGAAAGAAAAATGTATTTTGAGTCATGGGAGTAAATATCTCTCTCTCATTTTTAAAAGAGAAATGTTATTACATTTTTCCTTCTTTTTGTTCATTTGTCTTCCTTCAAATACCTTCAATTCAAATGGATCGTAACAAGTTTGCTGTCAGTGTTCAAAAATGCGTGTTTGAGTCTCGTATTCTTTCCCTTTCTTCCAACAACTAACTCTTAATATTTTGTCATGAAAAAAATAAAATCAAAATGGATCTCTAAGGTACACGATTTTCTACATGTAGAAAATGACAGATCATGGCATTTGAACTTTGACAGTTGGTTACATTTCAATTTCTTTCTATTAAATGCTATATAATCCATCACCATTTTCATTCTCACACGCACATTGTAGGGTACCCTAGGTAGGGAACGTACAAAATTGTTATACTGCAAAATTGAAAGAAGTAAAGCCTGAGTGCATTAAGTCAACTAGCATTTTTAACTACCACGGTGTGTTCGGTTCAACAATTAGGCAAGGCTATTCGGCTACCATAGCACCGTCCTACAAGGCTACAATGGTGGTTCAACAATTAGGCAAGGCTATTCGGCTACCATAGCAGTGTCCTAAAACCATTAACAACGTCTACATTGCAAAAAGAATAATAATTTTGGGACCCAAATCTTCAACGGAAGAGTGAACCAAAGTAGGATGCATGTGTTCGAATCCATATTACATGCAAAGGCGGCTTGAACTTTAGGTGAGCTAGACTGTTGCCTTAGGCTCTAGCCAATAAGAAGACCTCATAGTTTTTTATTTCTTCATATATTGTACCTTTTTAAAAATAATTATGTTAATTATTAAACATCAACAAATAGAGGGATTTAACAGTTATCTAAAAGATTTTTATTGTTTATCACATTTTTCTTTCTTTTTTAAGAGCCCCCAATTTTTTTTCCTTATATATTATAAGTTATCTAAAAATTTTATCTTCTTCTATTATTAAACCTTAATCATAGAAAAATTTAATATTAGGCTCAAAATATTTCTATATCTATATTACTTTTTTTCTCTCCCTCCCTCATCCTTATTACATAAGTGTATACACACACATATACATATATAGTACTCCTCCTTATCATTATGTATATAAATATAGAAATATATTTACACTAACCATAAATATTTTTCATTGTGGTGGGACTTGTTTAACTTTCTATATTTTTCTAAAACACCTATTAACTTTTATTTTCTTTTATTTTCTTTTTCCTCATTTTTTCTTTTTTCTTTTTCTTATCTCATTATAATTTTTTATTTTTATTTATTTTTTAATTTTTTTCATCTTCTAAACTCCTACAATTTACAAC
>JAOTQH010000011.1:831290-844258 GCA_025631255.1 Cornus kousa | reverse complement strand
CTTTTATCCTTTATTTTATTTTTTTCATAATTCCAATTAACTCCCGCCATCCAACTGACTGACTATAATTTAGAATTTTATCGTTCTAGCCAAAATGAAAAGATTAAAATGTCCTTTTTTTATTCAAGTAATTTAGAGACACTGGTGATTTGATTTTCTGTGATACTACGTGTGTGTGTGTGTGTGTGTGTGTGTGTGTGTGTTGCGAGAGACAGGGTAAGAAAGAGAGAGGGAGACACACAGAAACCCAAGATCAAACCACAAAATATTCATATAAGAATAAAAAATAAAAAATAAAAAATGGGCTAAGGTTTAAAAAGGATTTGATGCATTTTTAATCTGAAATAACTGTCAGCAATACATTAACCCCAAGAATTGAACAGAAGATAGCTAATAACGTTCTACGCAAAACCAGGTCACCCTGAACTCCTCATTGAGGTGATGTAAATTACCCATTGTCATTTGATGCTTCAGTTTTCAAATGCATAACCACCATGACCAAGTTGCTAATTCTGAGAGTTCATCATCTTGGTCCTGTTCATCAGTGATCATCACCAATGCCATCAATGGCGACGCCATAACTTATTCAGGAGAGAGTGTATCTTTCTGGGGCTTTCAGCTTTTGCATGACTTAGTGGGATCCTGGCCATAATTTCAATGAAAATCCATGCTCACTCACGCTGCCTTTAGACGAACCTCTTAATCTTTGCCAGAACTTTCTTTTTTTCCCCATTCCTAAAGGCGCGGAATTAGATACCCTCGTATAGGATTCATGTTCTTGCCCCTCAAATCTGGCTGACACACTCACCAAATCTGAAGCTGATAATACTATCTTAGAGTCAAAGGTAGAATCATAGACAGACATTGGGTAATGGGTAAACGAAGCTTTAACGAGCTCACCTGAAGCTCCGGTAAGCTTACTATCTACAACCACAGAGAGGTCCTCTTGGCTGCTACTTCTCAATGCAGGCTCTATTGTTTCATCAAACTCATTGCACACAAGCTTTAAGGCCTGAACAACTTCACCCATAAAAGGACGGTGAGATACTTCCGGTTGCACACACATTGATGCGATTGCTGCTACCTTCACAACACTGTCAAATGTGTTATTTGACTTGATACCTGGGTCGATGATTGTTTCTAAGCCCTCCTTGGTTGTGAGAAGTGGACGAACCCAAGCAACCAAATTTTCTTGACCTGGTGGTTGTGATAAATCCACGGGCTTTCTTCCAGTTAGGAGCTCAAGGAGGACTACACCATAACTATAAACATCGCTTTTCACCAGAAGATGACCAGTCATTGCATATTCTGGAGCTAAGTAACTGCAAATAAAGTTCACAGGACACAGTGTTTCAGAGGCTAAAACACAGTAGCAGATAAAATCATACACAAAAATACTATAGCATGCAGGAGCTAGAAATATAAATCCAACTCAGCACAACGAGGGTTTGTCCATTTGGGACTGGCAACAAAAGATGCTGACTTGCCATTCTGCACTATAGTTTAGTGGTAGCACAATCTGAAGGTGATATATTGTATTAAGATAAGAAAGTTCATACCCAAAAGTTCCCATAACATGTGTTGATATGTGTTTGTTTCCCTCATCCAGTGCTGTTCTAGCCAATCCAAAATCTGAAACTTTAGGTGTAAAATCTTCTTCTAACAAGATGTTGCTGGACTTGAAGTCCCTATGTATAACACGAGGGCTTGAGTCCTCATGCAGATAGGCCAAACCCCGAGCTGCACCAAGGGCAATCTTCATTCTTGCACCCCAATCAAGAGGAGCAGCTTCCTTGTCAGCTCCTGAGAGACAACCAAAAATTTCGTATAATCAAACAATGTAACTATATATATATATATATATATATATTGGTATATAAATTTAGCTAGATATGTATCTACCATGTAAATGGGATTCCACACTCCCATTTGGAACAAGTTCATAGACCAGGCAGCGGGTGTGGTCCTCTGAGCAGATGCCAATCAATTTAACTAGGTTTCTGTGGTGCAGACGACTAAGCATCTCAACTTCTGCCAAGAACTCGCGGCTCCCCTGCCGATCATCTCTCTTGAGAACCTTCACTGCCACCTTCCTTCCATCCTCAAGAATGCCACTATAGACAAGTCCAAAACCACCCTCTCCAAGTATCCTTGAAGACTCAAAATTATCAGTGGCTCTTTCTATGTCATTTAAGCTGAAAATCTTAGCAGTTCCTGTATATGACAGTAGGCTGGAACTAAAGGACATTGTTTCTGAACTGGGCCTGCTTCCAAATCTTAAAGACACTGCAGCCCCTGTTACGTTTAAATTTTATTATTTCTCAAGGTGATGACTACTACAAAACTGTGGCCAATATTCAGGAAAAAAAAAACCTTACTAGAGGGACATTTGGAGGAAATTAACTTATCTAAGAAGTCAATCAGACAGAGAGCAAATTTACAATAAAAAATAAAAAGAAGTCAAGATTGAACAAAGCAATAGATTCAGGAGTGTTTGAAAATTGAAACACAGATTTTGAGTGGGGAATTTTTTTTAAACCACTCTGGAAAATATGTGATCTACAGCCAAAATAAATCACAACAACATTTCATCTTTCCGGAAAGTTCACAATTGTTTGGATGGTACACGATTATAAACTTCCTGATATATTCGGTGAATTCTATGTTTTCAATAGAAAATTACCTGATGGTTTTCCCTGGGAGGAGACCAAAACATGTGGTGAATGGTAAGGCTGATGTCTGCAACCTCCACATCTCAACAACAAAAGCCAAATAGCTCCCATTAATACAACAAAAGCTGTGGCGGATGATAAAACAATTACAGCAATCATGCTCCCACCAAGCCGATTCTTTTGTTTCCTTGGCACATTAACTGGTATAGGTTTTACTCCCATTCCATTGTTGCCATGACCAGGATATGGTTTATCACCTATAATGCCAGTACTTGAAGGCACTGAAGGTGGAGAGGGTGGAAGACCTGTAGAGTTGTAAGAGTTTTAAAAGTGCATATCTAGACACAATATCTGTAACATGAAAATGACTTTAAAATGTTTACAGAAACTACTTCAATGAAGAGTTGGAAATCAGTTAAGCTCACTGAATTTTAATGTATATATAATGCAATTTTTATTTTTATTTTTTATTTTTTATTTTTTTTGTATATAGAAATACTAAATGAGAAGTAATTGTTTGAGAAAATACTATGAAACTATTCTGGATAACGGAGCTTCAATAAATACTTCCTCTTCCAACCTCCAAAATCTGCACTTACTTTCTCCAAGAAAGCAGGTGTGCACGTGCTTCATTACAAAATCATTCTAACAGAAATATTTCTTTATGCTAATAAATTTGAATGGGTGCTGGAACTTAGTAATTCTGTATTTTCAGAAAAAATCCCAAACTCTGAAGATTGAAGCATAACCTGGATAGCGAACATATACCACTTCATAGGCACCGAAGAGGGAAGTCTTTATGGAAACCAGTTTGTGCCAGAACTTCTTGTAGATTAAAAATGCAGTAGAATGATTGAAGTTTTCTCCTAGTGGTATCAAGTTGATAAGGACGATGGTTTTCTCTAGCTGCTGACTGTCAGCATTTGCTCCCATAATGCGAACTTGACTTCGGTTTAGTGAAATGCCAGTTGCAATTTCCTTGGCTAGTTCTGAAACCAAAGGGAAGAATGTGTATAGGGCAACACTAACACTCAGTCTGACTTCAATAGGCCACACACAGCCACAGGGTGATCCAGGAGGCGAATATGTCAATGGCTCTGTGCATGTCACTGATGTACAATCTGACAATAGAATTTTTTTTTAAAAAAATGAAAAGAAAAAAAGAAGCCATTTTCTGTGACAATAAGAAGTTGATAAAATACCAAATCAAATAGAAACGCAAGTCGTGTTGATACCATTTAGAGCAAGGTGCATACATACCTCCATTAGGAGGCGGAGGTGGCAGCACCAAAATTGGTGAGGGTGGTGGAGTTTTCTTCTCCTTGTGGGACGAGCTTGATGAAGATACCGTAGGCGGAGGAACAGGCACTTGAGGACACAAAACATGATCACCATACAGTATGTATCAATACTTGCTGTTAATGAAATAGAGTACAAATATAAATCAAAGACAAAAATAAGTCTTCACATACTATTAAATTGGTTTGACATGGTTGTTGATAATGGTGCTGGTGCAGGAGAACTCCACCCTGTGGATGAAGTAAAGGGAGAATGTAACGGAGAGATAGATGGTCCTACACCTGTATAAGAATAAATAGAAACAGAAAGAATGGTTAATGACAATTATAATCAAGTGTGGCAATATCAAATAAGTATGAGGACATTTTCAGTTGAAATATCTAACCTTGTGGGCTGTGAGTCGGTGAATGAAGCTGATTAGATGGTTCAGGGGCAAAGTTGATGACTTTTTTTCTTGCATGATGATGCTTAAAATATGATAATGAAGGTGAAGAGGCATAGCCCTGTATCCATTTTTTTGCAGCGCGTTTGAAAGATGATGTGGAAGGTGCAAATGCATTCTTAGAATGCCTCATAGGGTTTTGACTGGGGGCTACAAACAAAAGAACATTTAATTTTTGATTGTGATGGACATGAAGTATATACAAATCTTCATTAAATCTTCTGAAATACCTTTAGCTGGAGAATGGTGCATGGGTAATAAATGGTGGAACACTTTGTTTGGGGATTCTGCAACTAGACTTCTGTGTCTTTTCTGGCCAAAGCTTGGAGGAGCTGATCATTATATTGCAACGATCCAAACAGAAATTGATAAAAAAATTCTAGATGGTATACATGTTCAAACCCTAATATGAGAGTGTAGAAACATGCTTTATCATGTACTGCTATGATTTGTAAATATGATTATATCTATGGTTTATTTAGAATGTTCCATCATCAAATAAATTGGGCAAGATCATGATCAAGTCAGTGCCTACACCTCTTTCGTTTCATCCCAAATTAGTCGACTGTTTGGGATAAATCATGGTAACAACTGATTTAATAGGATTATGTTAGCATTGGTGATTAAATGAATACCAGGCAGTAATGATGTTCAAATGATGTACCAAAAAAAAAAAAAAAAGAAAAAAGAAAAAAAAAGAGAAAAAGGAGCTATAATGTTCAGATGAATTACACAGCAGAACTGTAAGCTATGGTATCTAGTATCATGATAGATGCTTCGCTATCAGATACCAATCAATGAAGACCACAAGGTGGCAATAGCTATTAAGCTCTTCCATGGGTATTGGAGAACTTGTGTCATATCTGGAAGGAACTAGGCATTTGTTGTTTTGTGGTAAACTGAAGGGTTATAAAACCATCCACCAATCTTAGAAAGATACAGAATTATGAAATCATAAATAAAAAACAAATAATGAATCTTAGAACGAGGAAAAAGTTACCATTTTGCAGAAATGTCTGACTTGCTCTGGTGGTTCTATAAGAACCGAGGTCACGGGTTCCTATTTTGAAATGGAGGAGCACCGAGGCTGCTCTTAGTGAAGGGATGTCAAAACCTGCAACAGAGTGCAAAAGCTAATATGTCTCAATCAAGTTCAAATTCTGTTACTTTTTGTATCTCACTAAACCAAAACAATTAAAATAAAAATAAATGAAGCCTTTGAGCTGCAAATCGATTCCATGGAACTCAGAACTGAATTTTTGCACTTAAAAGTAAAGGTTTCTGTAACATTATAAATAGGAGAAATACTGTCAGCCACTTGTTCCTGTCAATTGTAATCACTCGCTTCCCTCTTTTAACTGGATCTTTCACAGGAAGTAAGTTTCAAATGACACTGAATAGCAAATAATGTGTTGATTAAGTTTAAATGAGACACCCTTTTTTAATGATAAAAAAGGTGTTGGGCAGTGATAAAGTTCCAGTGTTCATATGAGCTGAACATGACAAGGATTTTGCACAGAAACGAAGCCTAGATAAAAATATTTTGGATGAAAAGGTAAGGATTATTGGAAATAATGCTAAGAAATCACAATGTAAAATAAAGTCATGTATTGAACAGTCTGCTTGGATAATTGCTTAGGTTTTGATGATAAATAAGAAAGTTGCATCACATTATGAATCTGAGAAAGGAAGCGCTGATTTGGAGAACTGATCTCCTTCAAGGAGTAGAACAGAATCTTGAAGTTTTCCATGTTCAAAAGTTTATGAAAATTTTGACAATTGGTGCTTCAGGAAAACCTCAGTTCAGTGCTCGATTGACTGCTATAGTTTTGTTACAGAAATCCATTCATTACGATTTGGCAAAATTTTGTGAACTTTGAAACTGAAATAGGTAGAATTTTTCATTAAATTTGGAGCCAGCTAAAATTTGAAAATCTAAATTGGGAACAAGGAGCTTTGTGTCTTTAAATTATGTATTAATATGCTTAAAATTGGCCTTTAAAAAAAAAATGTTGATTTGGTGAAGATCAGCTGAAAAAAGAGAGAGAGAGAGAGAGAGAGAGAGAGGAAGAAATGGCCTTCGTAAATCAAAATCTGCCAAAATTCAATTCTGGTATCTTGATATTTGGGAATCAGACTGAGCCCTTCAATTCTGTACATTTACAAGCAAAAACCCATGCCAAGAAATGAACATTTGAATGTTAAAAGAATTTTGGATAAAACACATGAACTTAAGTTCAAACTAGAGTAATAAAATAATCCCCACTGCAATGCAGACATGGAATTGCCCACGTAATGATAGCAAGTATTTTTATATATTTTTAAATATATATATTTTTGTTTCTGTTTGTTTTTTTTTGTCCTGGTATGAAGATCATAGGTAGTGAAATTAAATGCAAATTCTCAACTGAAACAATATTTTGATGCAACCCTTTGAAATGTAAATTAGTTCAAACAAAGCGAAACAAATAAATAAATAATCTAATAAAATAGAAATGACATTTCATTCTCCCAATTGTTTGATCACCGACAGTTAATTTCAAGATCCCAGATCCCAAATTTAGCTCAAACTCAAAATCCATGGATGCCCAATTGGAGATAATCAAGAAACTCAATGGATCAAACAAAATTCAATCCAAAAACCAACTCAACAACAAAGGAAAAACAAACCCATTACCTGCAGATCCATGAACTAACAAAGCAGTGACAGCAAGGAAGAGTTTGATCAACATGAAAACCAATTGCATCTCCATCTCCTTCCAAAATGCACATGAGATCAAACCTCAAGATCTCTCACTTCTCAGTTCTCAGACAGTGGTTCAAAGACAAAGACAGAACAAAAAAACATATAAATTTGAAAAATGGAGTGAGGTAGGACACGGATAATACCTTTAAGGAACAACAAGACAAGTGGTTTAGATCATAGGAGGAGACCCACAAATAATAGCAGTAGTATCAGTGAAGTAATGAGAATGCAGTGTGGAGGAAACATAGGATTGGGTTAGGTGGGAATTAGAAACCCCCATATGTTGTTGCTGTTGTTCTTTTATTGTGTCGAAGCTCTGGATTTTGCAGAGCTTTGAGAGTTCTAATGGAATAGTTGACATCATCAGTCAGGTGATTAAAGATAAACTAAAACTGATCAAGCAAAAGGCAGAACAGTAAACTTACAGAGCGAAGTACCAAATACCATACACTTTGAAAAGGGTAGTTTGGTGGGGATGAGAGAGAGAGAGAGAGGGTCTGAATCGTGTTAGTTGAAACTTTGAAAAACTAGTACCTTTTTTTTTAACATTTATTTGTTTATGTCAGATTACAAATTCTAAATTGCAATCATAGCACCAATGACCGATTGCCTTAATATTGTGTTTCACTTACAAAATAAAGATCTTGTCAGATTCTTCTTCTACTCAATTTCATAAATAATCAGCCTTGAAAATTGAAACTACACTGGGGCTTCAAAGAGAGGTGCGCAGTATAGTGCCCACTTGCAGCCTATGACGCATTTGTACTTTATTTTAATTGTGTCATGCATTTGATATGGAGTATATTTTTTATAAAAAATAAAAACAGGATTAAAGGTAAATCAGAAAAATAAATATTATTAAATATATTGATTTTTCGGCCATTGTTTAGTGCACTTATTACTTATAATAATTTAGAGTAATACTATTATAAGGAGAGCTATTTATATTTAATTATTAAATTAAAATTATTATTATTTTTATCTAAATAAGAAACACATACACATGTAAATACTTTATTTATCTTTACATGGACTGAAACTATTGATCTTTTATTATGAAAGGTGAAAAAAATACGTAGTTAAAAATCAAATGAATCATATGATACATCTTTCAATTTGGAAATTCTTCTGATAGCATTATCCGATAAATTTAAACCTCATTAAGTGATAACATTATTTTGAATTTAAGAACAGTCACATGAATTAACGATGCTAACTTCAAATTTGTACCCAATATGTCAGACTGACAGTTTCAATGTTTTTGTAATAGGAACTACCTAAGTGACTAATAATCTTGTATGCGCAAATTATGTTTCAGCACTTTGGATTAATTGAAACTACTCTATAGAGTTATTTTATTAACTAGGAATATATACATACACATGTCTATGTATATGTTAATGCGATTGAAAGCGAAACCAAATTCTTTTAACCAAAGAACCTAGTTAGACAGCTATACCAACACATTTAATATTTATGGGCTATGTGAGATCTAGTAGGATTGTTTGGTCGTTGTTTTGGAATGGAAATAGTATAATAAACCAATCTATGCACTGGCATATATATATATATCTATGGTGGTATATACTGTCCTCATCTGCCAAAACATGGTTGGTTTGGTAGTTGGTTTGGAGTTTGGGATGTGGTGGTGGTCACCACCGCCACCGTCATTTTGATACATAACGACAAAGAAATGCTGACTAGGGGGCTCAAGTATGGCGCAATCACACCACCAATGTCTTCTTCTTCTTCTTGTGTCGGTGACAAAATTAGGCATTCTTTAAACAAAGTTTTGCTTTGCCTATAGATTAAGTCCACTTTCAATATTGGTTCAATCCCATTAGCTACTTTTCTTTTATCAAGTTGTGTGTGTGTGTCTGTGTGCGTGTACCACTAATTGACCCTTTAAAAGTGTTTTGGCAAGAGTAATGAGTGAAGTGAGGAAAAGATGAGAGGTCAAGGAAAAAAGGTTTTGCTACCATAAACCCCACTTTATTGGCCATTATCTCTTCCTTTCCGACTTTTCAATATATTGAATATATCTTAGGAAAAAGGGGTGAGAGATTTTGAATGAATGGAATAAAGATGGGACTATCACTTTGATAAAGTAGAAACGCAATGAATTAATCCACAATGGTAAAATAATGGTAGGAAAGTTGTATTATACCGAACAACTGTGATTGTTTATACGTGTGAATGATCATAGTTGTTTGTTACAATATACTGTTGGATGTCTAGACAAATTAAATTAGAACTTAGAATAAATCATGATTATTTGGTTTCTATAAATTTTTTTTTTAACCGTCATAAATTATAAAAAAATTAAATATTTTAAAGACAGTTTGAAAAATCATTTGAGTGATTGCTTTTTAAAAAGTAGGAAACAAAGAATAAATAAATTCTTCATTGTGTTGTCTAAAAATTAATTTATGTTTTAATTATTCCTAAACTTTTTTTAAGGCAACAAAACATCAAAAGTTGGAACAAAAGTAAGGAGTTAATATTAAAATTGACTTAGCAGGTCACGCAGAACCTAATTAAAGACTTTTTAGGATGTGATATCGAGATGGGTTCTAAATCTTATCTTATGGGCTTTATCGAATTGTTGACTAGAAAAATGAAAAAGTAATACTAATAAAGATAAGATCCCGCATTATTTTGGTACTTGTCTAGCCCAACTTTGGTTACCAAGTGGGCTGGTCAGATTGGATTTGGGGATTAAATAGTTGGGTTGGGAGTGAGCCCACTGCTAATGGATCAAACCCGACACAACAGAACTCCCTCAGAATTCTCTACTTTCCCTACAGGATAACAACTTGCTTTCTGTATAGTTTTTTTATGTTCACAATTGGAGGAACCGAATATCCTAATTCCTATAGCACCATTCACATAGTCATAGGCCCAACTTAGTGTCCATGTCATACACGATCTCTAGCTAGAAACTTGCAAGTACGTGTATGGCATTTTTAAAATATATTTGTAATTATAATAATTAATATGTATTAAATACTTTTTAAATACTCCAGATTATATATTTTATCTGAAATAATTTACTGCTCATTAATGAATATAAATTATCCACACTAAATATGATGATAGTTAGATATGATTGTTATTATTTTTTTGATAATTACTTTGTTTAGACTTGAATTTTCAATAATTAGAATAATTAATATGTATTCAATAACTTTTAAATACTTTCAGATATATTTTACCTGTTATTATTTTACTTTGTTTAGACATATCCAATTGTCATCATGTTCATGAATATCTGTAAGCAAGAGATCATTACCTCTTATATATATTCGGTAAGTCTCGGACATTAAATTGATAGCCTTGGTTCACTTCATCTGATATGGAAGGAATAATCTATAGGAACCAACAATGGGAGCTACTGCTTTGCTTATTGTCTTTATTTTCTTGTAACTTGGTTCTTGTTGCTGTTCAGCTTTGTTTTTGTTTTTTTGTTTTTGAAAGATAAATTTCAATGTGTATATTAGCCAAACTTATGTACAATAGAGGAAGTTTGCCCGGTGCTAACAATCATTACAAGCCCAAAGAGCAATTTAGGTCCACAAGCCCAAGGAATAACATGCCTACCCAAGACTTCAAAGAATTTGACCGTTGAAGGCTACCAATACTATGTAGTGTGAATCATGGAGAAAATCTCCTTCGTCCCTTCCCCGGTGGTTGAGGAGGTGGTCGGATGATCGGAGCTTGGATTTCCCACTCATCAATTATTCTTCTAGCTTTTAGAGTGTCGTTGATCGGTGAAGATTGGAGTTTCTATATAATTGGTTCCAAGATTTGGTGAAACACTAAATTCGCATGGAGAGATTTCTTCTTGAATATTCTCTCCTATTGCGTTCATTCCAAATGTTGTAGACCAATGAGCTAGGCTAATCCCATCTTGGAAACTGAATTGCTGTAAAATTCAGAGTTTCCTTGCCAATGGTGAGATAACCATGCAATTAGATTCGACCAGGAGGAGGAGGAGGGCATAATATGGAACCCACAACGTATTTGTAAAAAGGTCCATAAGGGTTTGACAAAACTGCATTTTAAGAATAAGTGATCGTGGTACTCCAATTCGTTGTTGCAAATGATGCAAATTGTGGCATTGATGTGTGCAGTGTATCTCCTATTTAGTGCTGGAAACCGATGTTGTATAGCAACCCATAATGTGAATAAATGCTTAGATATCGATGGCTTAGCCTCCACCAAATTTGTCCATTGTAAGGTCAGTAGATGATGGTTGATGTAATGTCCCAGATTTTTTTGAATTTTTGTATTAATTATTTTTGTGGCTCGTTTTGCATGCCACATGGACCCCAAGGGCCGTTTAGGTCATTTTCTTGACTTGAGAGTTTTAGAAATGCATTATTTATTTATTTTGAGTCAATTAGAGGTAACATGATTAGTTTTAGAATTTTTCAAAAGTCGGGATAATTTCCGGGCTCAGGAACTTTACCTGCTTTTGCCATTTACATTGAGGGGCATTATGGGTATTTCACATGCATATAAATATGCATGTATCTATATCATTAGAAAGATATTTTGGAGATTTGATGGGCATTGCAATGGATGAGAGGGAGCAAAGATATAACTTCCTTATTTTCAGAAGTTATTCCCCCTCTTTAGCTCTTTACTTTCTCTCTCTATATCTATCTACATACATATGTCTTCAATGTTTTAAGTTAAGATTTGAGAGATTGAATAGGAATTTGATGATCACCAATAAGGAGAAGTTGGAGGGCATAGTAAGGGCTTCCATTTGAGACCATAATTGCAAGGGCTTTGGGGAATTTCAAATTTAGGGCTTGGTTAAGGCCTTCTTTGGCTAGCACTTGAGGTAGGGGTTTCCTAATGCTCTAAATTTTGCCTTTGATTGAGCAAGTGTGCTATGAATTCTCTTACTTTCATTCTTAATTGTGAAAATGTGAATAAAAATGGCTAAGTGTTGATATTATGAAAGCATGCTAGTCTATGGTGTAAGAATGTGTTTATTTTCATGCTAAAGATGTGTATAATAAAGCTTTGGTGCAAAGTTGCTTAAATGATGAATATAACATGGTTGTTATGATATGAAATTTATGATGAGTATGCTTGGAATTAATATATAAACAATGCTATACTTGTGTTTATTTCCTTGAGAATGCCATGTGTGTGCTATAGTTATCATACAAGTGAGATTGAAGTGAATTTAATGAAAATGATCATATTCATGGCATGACAGGTAAATTGAATGAGAAAGACATTTAAACCATTTTAGAATGGTGGGAAAGTTAAAATTGATTGACAAGTTAGCTATATTTGAATGGGTGGGAAAGAGGAAGTTAGAAATGGACCGAGTATCGCGAACTGGTGCTAACGACATAGAGGGAACGCGGTTCGGTATATGACGTGTAACGTTGATACTAGGCCCCAAATGGTCATCATATTGAGGCCAAGGATAGTATCAATCTCGCATCGGTAAAGTCGGTTAATGTAAGTAGGGATTGGGGTCAATTGAGACCATAGTTGTTAAAAGCACACCGGGCGCGCGCCTCGGGCGCCGGGCGCATCAAGGCGCAACTTCAACGCCTTGAGTATGCTGGGGTGAGGTAATTGACAAAGGCGTACACCTTTTACAATGAGGCGAGAGGCTCAAGTAATTAAAAAAATGTGCCTTTGTCTTCTTCCTATTATTTTTGTCTTTTAAACATTTGTTATGTTCAGACTTCACATTCTTCTTCTTATATAATAAATAATCTGATGATTCTGATGTGATAAAGTAGCTTAAGTGGTGGGTGGTCCCTACCATTACCAC
>JAOTQH010000011.1:813083-824017 GCA_025631255.1 Cornus kousa | reverse complement strand
AATTAAAATCAAAATCTTCGTCTAGATAAGAAATGACCTAACAAATATGAGTGAAAATTAAAACCAAAATCTTTATCTAGATAAGAAATGACCTAACCTCACGAATCTGAGTGTAATTTACCCAATATTTAACAAATATAATAACAAAAATATGTTTAAAATTTAACATTATTATAATAAATAAAAATAAATAAACATTATAGCTAATAAAATAATATTTATTATTAATCGGGATGGATTCAGGGCTTTCCAGGTTTTACATTCTTTTCCGAAATCACCCCTAATCCGATTAGGAATATTCCAAACCCGTTCCAAGGGCGGGGCAGGTTAATTTGACATCCAACAAATGATAAATTTGTTTATGTCAATAAAATTAACAATTTAAAATATTTGGCTTGCTTTTATCTTTTCAATTCAATTCCAATTTTTAAGTAAAATAAGATAGAATCATACTCATTCTCAACCAAAATATTTAATATGAGAGGTCAATGTAAAATTTGAATTAATAGAGAAAACCAACCTAATTAAACCGGGTAAAGTGTGATAATTTTTTCTCATTTGAAAATGATATCAAAAAGCAGAAAAAAAAAAAGTTCTCAAATTTGTTTTTCGAAAACTAAAGGGGTAGTGCGTGACTGTGTCAGTGTTGCAAAATGATAATAATAAGTAAATAACAAAATGGAAATAAAGAAAAAGAAAATTAAATTCAATCAAAATTGTGAGAAACAAGTTAAATAACTCAAGGAGAGAAAAAGTGGAATCTGTTCATAACCGGAGGGTCCGAAGGTTTTAGCCTTAAACCCTAGCCAACTCCGACTCTGCTTCAAAGCAGTAAAGCCTCCTCCTCCTCTCTCTCTACTGTTACGGCCATGTACCGAGTCGCTGCTTCCTTAGCTTCATCGTTCAGGTCCTCTACTTCCAGGAAACTGGTAAAGCCTTCGATCTCCATTAACAGTACATTTCAATATTTCACTTTATTTCTTATCTTTTCATTTTTCTGTTTGGTTTGCTGGAAAACATTGAGGAATTAGAATTATTTTTCTCTCTTTTAATCCCTTCGTTTTCTCCTCAACCGAACAGATTGTATTACACTACAAACAATTCAACTGCAACATTAAGTTTTCAATTTGGCACTTGTGGTGTTGATCGAGACTATGTTGATTAGATTGAACAAATTAATACGAAATGCATCTATTTTTTTGAATATTGCTTTCGCTTTTGATGGGTATGAATTGATTTTGATCTGTTTGCTTTGTTGACTCTTTGGATTGGAAAAGTTATGCAGTAGGGTTATATGTAGCAGAGATTATGCTGCAAAGGATATCATTTTTGGGAGTGGGGCTCGTGCAGCCATGCTAAGTGGTGTTAACGAGCTTGCCGAGGCTGTTAAGGTCACAATGGGTCCCAAGGTGATTAAAATTTATCTTCTTGATTTCCTTTCTGTTTGCTTCTTTTAAACTATGGTGAGATATATACAAATAAAAGGAT
This sequence comes from Cornus kousa, assembly GCA_025631255.1. NCBI lineage: Eukaryota > Viridiplantae > Streptophyta > Magnoliopsida > Cornales > Cornaceae > Cornus > Cornus kousa. The sequence continues at coordinate 822,529 of JAOTQH010000011.1, read as the reverse complement.
ATCATTGGAAGGAACTCTTTAGCTAATCATTAGCGGACAATGTTTTAAGAATTTGTTGATCTTCCTTCATATTTAGTCTTGTAGATTGAATTGTAGACGATAGTTACCAGTGCCTTTTCTTTTAACCTGTAAGTCCTGCTTGCTTGCCAAGACGTTGTCGGAGAAGAAATGTAAGTTTGTTCTCTTATTATTGGTCAGGACTGGAGGGACTGAATAGGATTTCAATCTTTCTTATTTTTCATTTATTTTCTTCAGAAGTAAGCGGAGAATCTGAAAGATGTAGAATAATGCAAGAATTCGCTATTGATCTTTGAAAATTAGCCCTTTTGTTATGTTTAAATCAGTCACCTAATTCCTCATTCTAGGTTTACAAATCGTAATCTCTAAGCAGCACAATGGTCCCATAAAGCAGAATGAATATAGCTCCCAACTAATTGACACTTCTTCTTTCATTGATTAATTCAGGGTCGTAATGTGATTATTGAGAAAAGCCATGGGGATCCTAAGGTCACAAAAGATGGTGTCACTGTAGCCAAAAGCATTAATTTCAAGGAAAAAGCTAAAAATGTTGGTGCTGATCTTGTAAAGCAAGTTGCGAATGCTACTAATAATGTGGCAGGAGATGGTAATTTCTTATTTATTTCTATGTTTTTTTTTGTCCAAACATACCTGAGCCTTCCTTCATTTATAGAAAGATCCATTTACACAACATCTCATATATATTTGTTTGCTTTAGAAGTTAAAGAAAGTAGCTAAAAATGTTCACTTGGCTTGCGTACTTTGATTTTTGATTTTTTAATTATTTTTATAAAGAACAGCAATGCTTCACGGTAAGAGAAAAATATTCCTTTAGAGCAGAATTCTTTTTCACCTTGCAGCACAAGCTGACTATTACTGCCGTCACCTGCATGGCTGCATGTCCACTCTATCACCATCTCCATCTATCTTCATTCACAATCATCAACAACATCACCAACACTAATACTGTCATTGCTGCCATCAAGACAGGCTCTGCCTTAAATACTACCACATTCATCATTACCTTGCATCATCTCTTCTTGCCATGCTTTGCTACCATTCATATTTGCAACCAAACCACAGGCATTGCCACTAATTGAACCCACAAATGCTTTTTCGATATCTCTAAAATGTAATATCGTTTTCTTTAGCATGTACCTTTACAATGCTCTTTGCGGGGTGGGCGGGCAGGGGGAAGAAGCTATAGAGTAAGAGAGGGAATAGTTCTGTTCAAAATCAGAAATTTGGCCTTTTCCTTGCACCACTGTCATTGGCATTACGGGCGCATTATCACTATGTGACATCCCACGTCACTTGGGGGGAGACGTTCTTGGCACTTATAAGGAGGGATCCCTCCAACCTGTGTAGATGCATTTTGAAAACCGTGAGCACTTGTGTAGCGCAAAATGGACTGTATCTACATAGTGTGAGGCAGGTCCTGACACCCTACCTTAACTTTCATATGCCTTTACAGTCATTGACAACATTTATTATATGTTAGATTTTATTTTTCTATGTTCGCTATGCATTACACAAAAAAGAGAACTATTGAAGAAAAATCTACTATTTAGTCTTGCTCTTTTGAAGTAGTTTCAAAATCGCAACTACTTGTTATCCAAATAAACGAAATTTTATTCACCAATGTTATGAATAATTATTGCATAATGCATAAAATTGAAGGTTAGAAGGCACTCATTTTCATGCACTACATCTTATTTAAAATCTCGTGTAGCATTTTGTCGATCCATGATATTAGCATATTACTTCATTTTATTTGAACGTGTCTCTCTTTCGTTGTTTGTGATGGTTTTGTTAGTTCATGTGAGTCTATATAAGGATAAATCCTTGGATCCTCAAACATATTTTCCATTGAGGAATCGAATTTGACAATTGCATTTCACTCAAGAATCCTCATATAAGTTATTACCCAAAATATACATGATACATGAAAAGGGGAGCTTTTGTTGCAGCATCATCATATATGCAAGACTAGAAGATATTGGTGGTATAAATATTTGATATTACTTTTCTTCCTCAAATGATCTTCTGGTGTTTCTTCCATCAATTCAGTTGAATTGAGCATTATTTTTTTGCTTGGATTTGATATATTTATCATGAAACAATGTCCCTCGAAATAAAAAAAGCCATTTTATTGGTGCTATTTCCGTTGCATCATTTAGCAAGATTTTATGACAGAAGAGATGTATTATCTGGTCGCAGGTACCACTTGTGCCACAGTCTTGACTCAGGCAATATTCACTGAAGGTTGCATGTCAGTAGCTGCTGGTGTAAATGTGATGGATTTGCGAAGTGGTATTAACATGGCAGTTGATGCTGTTATAGCTGACTTGAAGAGCAGAGCAAAGATGCTAAGCACACCCGAAGAAATTACGCAGGTAATGGGATTACAAACAAACAAATGATTGCCTTCTTATTGTTGTTGCATTTAGTAAGGAATAATACATATAGGAAATATATATACAATGCTCTCACGTTTGGAGCAGAACAAAGTTGATACATTTTAACATCAAATAAGTTGAGTCATTCGAAATGTTGGGAAATATATTGTTTACTTATTTTGGTTTCTCCTCAAATTTGCTTTGTTGAATGTTGGCAGATCAAAAGGTATGTTTGGAACTCAGGATGATTTTTGTGTTACATGGATAATAACAAGTGACTTAAGATACAGAGAGGAAAGAAAATGAATCTGGAAGTAGATAGAGAAACATGATAGAATAAGAGATCTTTAGCAGAGATATTGTGAAGGGTGGGGCTGCACTGGCTGGCATCTCTTGCCCTTGTGAGCAAAATCCCGTATTCCACTTAAACGTGAAAGCAAGTAGGAACTGCTTTGTTTGAGAAAAGTAAAATTAACTTACGTTGCATATATGAATATTTTATTTTATTATTATATATTTTTTTTCCTTTTAAAAAATGTTAGTGAACAAGGGTGAGAGCATTGAGTGTTTCAAGAACCATTTTATAGATTTGAATAACAAACTTAAATGAATGAATATGATCACTTTTATGATTCTGGGTTCTAGTGCACATTTGGTGATCAAACTTGCTTGATTAAACACCGCTACTTTATTTACACCTGTGCTCTTTAATAATTTGCTTCTGTACATTTCTTATATTTTTCCTCTGAGTTAGGTGGCCACTATTTCTGCTAATGGTGAGCGTGAGATTGGGGAACTTCTAGCACGGGCAATGGAGAAAGTTGGAAAGGAAGGAGTCATTACCGTTGCTGTGAGCATATTTCTGTCTTAACCGCTGCTACATATTGGTCAACCAGTGTTTAAAGCTTAAGCAAATTCTAACTCGAGGATTATGTAGGACGGAAACACTTGGGATAATGAATTGGATGTAGTGGAGGGGATGAAACTAGCTAGGGGTTATATATCTCCATATTTCATTACTGATGGGAAGACCCAGAAATGTGTAAGTATGGCTCTAGAATGTTCTAAATGCTGATAATTTTTATAATTTAATCTTCGCACGTCGGATATCCAACATTTCTATGCTAAAAAGAGGTTGTGACTTTGAAGTCTGCAGTTTAATTCTTGTGAGCTCTTCTTATTTATTCGGTATTGTAACTTTCAATCTCACATATTTTGAAGATTGTTGATTTGCATGTAGGCAGGAACTGGAAAATCCCCTGATCCTTATCCATGACAAGAAAGTTTCAGACATGAACTCACTTGTGAGAATATTAGAGCTAGCTATAACGGTAAGCAATTCTGAATGGGTTATATTCCACATGGGGCGGTGAAAGAGTTTTCATGTTCTTGATCTCATCAAGGAGCTTATCATCAATAACCACTTTTCTTGCTTTGCATTTATGAAAAGAAAAATCGCCCACTCTTAATTGTTGCTGAGGATGTAGAGGGTGATGCACTAGCGATGCTTATTATCAACAAGCATCGTGCTGGGGTTAAGGTAATGGACTGGCTCTGTTTTGGAGATCCTGGGTCACTGCTTCAATGAATGTTGTCAAGTTATTGTTCCTTTTTTGTAATTCATGCTTTTTTTTTCTTTTTTTTTTGCATTGCCTTGTAGGTTTGTGCCATTAAAGCTCCTGGTTTTGGGGATAACAGAAGAGCCAATTTAGATGACCTTGCCATTTTTACTGGAGCAGAGGTGAGACAAGTGTCCGCACCTGGGTTTTTCTTTCTTTTTTTTAGTTTCTGCACCTGGGTTTTTCCTCTCTTTTGTTTATACTCACTAAATCACATGTAGGTCTTCAATGAAGAACATGGTTTAAGTCTTGACAAAGTTCAAATTGATATGCTTGGTACAGCAAAAAAGGTTTGTTTGCGATCATGCAAGTTTGTTTAATATTTAAGTTTATTCTTTATATGAGCCACTATGGAACATATCTGAGTTTCTTTGGAGCAGGTCATTGTTTCTCTTGATGACACTATAATTCTAAATGGGGCTGGTGACAAGAAGATGATTGAAGAAAGATGTGAGCAGGTGCTGGTGGCTTTAATTGAGAATATATGCTAATTTATTATGTTTCTTTTGGCCTTTTCCTCCCCTTTTCCCTTTTGATTATTATTTGCAGTTGGGCAATTGTCACTACTGACACAGCTGCACATGTACGATCTGCATGCATCTGAGCTTATTATATGAATTAAAATTAGCATGTAGATTTAGATTGAAGCTGTATACATGAAAGTCAAAATATTTTATATTGCCTCTCTGTAATAGAGGTTATGCAGGCTGTTATTTGATTACATTATTATTACTGCATAATTGTTTAAGATGACGAAATAATATTTTCTTTGTTTTTCATATTTGTCCACATTTCCAAGTAGGAATCAGTAAAGACATTTTCTCTGCTTGTTTGGGCATCCGTGTGCTTGTGCAAACATGCGCAAATACAAATTGTTTCAGATCCAAGGCCTGCAGCCGAGACATTTGTTTTGCATTGACGCTAGTAAAGTACACAAAAAAATTCAGGGTTCACTAACTCAGAAATTAAAATAGGGGAGTGAAAAAAAAAAAAAGAATACAATATTATGCTTAAAATGTATATTTAAATATCTTACGTTTAATGTAATTGAATAAGTGTAAATGATTTTTGGGTCTTGTTTTGAAGCTTGCAAGGAAGCACTTCTACATTTTGGAGGATGCATGCATTTCATCATTGATTTTTCCAAAATGCTTACCATTTTTGCATTGTCATATGCGTATAGTTTTTGTCCCTTTTCTTGAGATATTTTCTAGATGGACTTGTTTACTTGAATGTGCACCATGTTCAAAACTGGTTTAGGTACTTCCTTTTATAATCTTATGTAATTAATTTATTTAGAGTGTTCTGTCACCTATTTGTAACAGAAAACATGAAATCTGCACCATTATTATGTCTCTGCGAAAAGTCATAAATTTTCAAGACATTTGATTTAATTTTTGTTTTAGCTGTAGTTATTAAAAAAAAATAATTACTTTCTTCTAATGGGAAAATTTACTTTCAGCAGTTAACTTAGACAAAGAGAATTTATTTTCATTTCATTGAGATAAAAGCCATCGACTTGCAAAGATACTATGTATTGATCATCAATTCTGAATTGAATATACATGTGAAGATGCATTGTATTTATCATCAATTTTGAATTGTATGTCACCACATGTTGTGAACTGAAAGGTGCAACCATGGTGAGGTTTACACTAAAGGTTGTGAACTCTAAGGTGCAACCATGATGATGTTTACACTAACTAAAATTAGATCTGTTTGATATATGTTGTGGCTTGTGAGATAACTGTAAATGAAGAAAAATGATATTTTAGATGGGGTACATTGACAATATACGTATGTTTGAACAGCTGAGGGCAGCCATTGAGAGAAGTACTGCCACGTTTGACAAGGAGAAAGCACAGGAGCGGTTGTCAAAGCTATCTGGCGGTGTTGCTGTTTTCAAGGTATGTTCTTTACCTTACTAAATCCCTTGAGAGGGATTGTCTCTGATGTCCTTCATTGCAATTCTTTTTCTTTCAGGTTGGAGGAGCTAGTGAGGCAGAAGTCGGAGAAAGGAAAGATAGGGTTACAGATGCACTAAATGCTACAAGAGCAGCTGTGGAGGAGGGCATTGTTCCAGGTTAGTTGTTTTGTGCTCTTAAAAGTTGATTATGTATTATTCTTCAGGTTCTGTACGACTACAATCACAAAGTGACTTTTCTGATAGGCGGTGGTGTTGCTCTCTTGTATGCCACAAAAGTTCTGAACAGCCTTCGAACTGCAAATTATGACCAGAAAAGAGGAGTCCAAATAATTGAGAATGCTCTTAAGGTTCCATCAATTGCAAATTTCTCCGTCAGCATTCTCCCAAGTGGTTAATTATAGTTCCATTTTCATGATACTGCAATTTTCTTAATTAATAGGCTCCTACTTTCACAATTGTTTCAAATGCTGGTGGTGATGGTGCTCTGGTTATTGGCAAGCTATTGGAACAAGATGATCTTAATTTGGGTTATGATGCTGCCAAAGGTTTGTTGTTATTGTAATTCTACTAATGAAATTTAGGAGAAATTTGCTTTCTTATATCTCAACTGAGGTTTCAATTTGCTTCTTGATCTTAATTTTGATTAGAAATTGCCCAGTCTGCTGCTGCCTTCATTTTTGTCAGTTCCAATTTTGGCTCCTTTTCCTTTTCAAAATTGATGCTTGTTGGATGTTAACGACTTTATCTACATGTCAAATTATTCGTGTTATTCATGCACTCATGGTAGCTTTTGCTTTACCAGGTAAGTATGTTAACATGGTGGAGGCTGGGATAATAGATCCTCTCAAAGTTGTCAGAACAGCGTTAGTAGATGCTGCCAGGTGAAAATCATAGTATATCATGTTACTTTGTGAATATGTACAATCCTTCAATATACCTAACAAACTTTGATCTTTGTTGGCAGTATCTCGTTGCTATTGACAACCACCGAGGCAATTGTTGTGGATCGTCTGGGAGAGGTAAACCCACTTTCAAATCGAATGCCAAATATGGATGACATGGGCTACTGATTTGGGTGACAGAATTTGAGGATATGACATTATTGAGACGCCGAATGAGAATTCAGGTTTTCATTCTTTTTTGGAAGTTGCAAAAAATTTCATTTAGAGACCGAAACAATTATGAAAATTATGAGAGATAGCTGATAGAAGTTGTGAAAGTGCAAGCATGGTAGCACCATACCATCTTTATGGAAAAGAGACAGTTGAGATTTATGTTACAGTAATGTTAACACTGGTTTAGTGTTGAGCACCACACCTGGTTTTAATGTACATATTTCCACTATAAATGACTAAATGGTGTACAAGCTTCATTTGAAGATGGCAATTACAGTGACTTTTATTTTTATTTTTTAAATCTTCAATATTGGTTCAAGGGTAGAGGGTTAAATTGCTTGTTGTAAGGGCAAAATATGTGGTCTGTAATTTGCCAACATTGTACTTTTCACATTGGTGGAAACTTCAAATGATGATTTGTTTTTAGAGTTATAAACCAGATTTGTACGCTTCTCTGTTATGGAAAAAAAAGAAAGAAAAAGTCTGTACTTTTTTATTGTTTTAGGGCATTTCTGGTGAGTATTTAGTGTACATTTTTTGGTTTTTTTGACTGTTCATGGGCCTACTCCGGCCGGTTATTTATAGTAGGGCCTGGGCTTGGGACAAAAATCCAGGATTGGCTCGTTAGCCTAACCGACCGACAGCTGAGTTTGGGCCATTCAAATATCAATGGGTCCATAGAAGCACGAAACCCTTTAAAAAGATAGTGAAAAATTACAGATCTCTCTTCTTAGGTTCGGTCAAATTATATGAACTACACTAACCTTTGTATCTTGAGTACAAGGACTACAATTTCTCAAACGAATGAAAATGTTATCTTTAATTTGTTCACTCAAATTCTTCTTCTTTTTTTATTTTATATTTTTTTTTTATTATTTTTTTAAGTGAACAAAAATTAATTAAACAAAATACTTTCATCGACCTTGTTCCTCAACGGTAAACATGTCTTTGCGTGTCTATGTGTGTATATATGGGACCGTGCGTTTATATGCATTGTAATATTTTTGGTTTCATTTAGTGTCACAATAATGATTCTAATACAAACAATATTTAATTCTGCAACCTATGATGATACAATCGATAATGTCAACGGTTCAAACCTCCCTTCAATTGTTTCTTCATGCTGAAACTTGAGCTCCTGTCTTTCTGCAGCTTCATCTAGAGGCAACTTCAAATGATCATCACATTCGTTAACAAAACCTTGCTTGTCTTGCAAGCTAGTCGACGTCGAATCCTGCATGGCCCATGCAGTACTAATGTCTTGCAACGGTACGTGATTATACTGTGTGGTCGTAATATATTGTTCTTGATTCAGTTGGTTTTGATCATGGTAGCTCATCGTATTATACGAATTCAAAAGATCCACATTCACACCATCACAATTCAACGCTGAATCAATATGATCATGATTTTGTTGCTGAGCTTGAGCTCGGTGTATGGCGAGCTGATGAAGAACAATGTCGAGCTCGGCTTTACTGTACTCGATCTGGCGCTGCAATTCACAAATTATTCTGTAACATCCACCAACGGGATCGCTTGCTCGTACGTCGGACTGGAAGATGATGGTCCTCATGGCTAGATCCTTCTTGGGCTTGTCGAGTTTTCGGATGATCTTGGTGATGTTGCTGACTCCGAACAATTTATGGGCGTTGAGGAACTGTTTTTGACGATCATGAGGGAAATAAGGCGCGAGAATGCAGTCCGGCGCGCACTTTCTGCGCTGGTATTTACATGCAGCGCAAGCTTGGGTGCCATTGCCCCTTGGAATGCTCATGTTGGATGGGTTTTTCTTTTTTTTAAGGGGAGTGTGGGTCAGATATCGGCTGCGTTTCCGGCGGGGGTGGTGGTGGTTTCTTGATGAGGCTTTGTTTGGGGTGTTATTTTCCTTTCTTTTCTCGATGCTAAGAAAATGAGGTTTGATGGGAGATGGAGAGAAATATTGGGAGGAAAGACAGAGAAACAAGATGGATTAAGAGAGAGAGAGAGAGAGAGAGAGAGAGAGAGAGATGTAATTTAGCTGAATTTAGTTTTACTATAAACGATATTTTGGGCTATGAATTGTGAGTCTGTTAATAGTAATGTAGGTTTGAATTTTTTTCTAATTTTCTAAAATTAATCACTGACCATGTAAATGATTGCCATAGTTAGTAAAGTAATTCCGAAAAAATAGATGATATATTGATATGTATGGGTATATATATTACGACAGTAGAATTTTTTAATTCAAAAATACTAAATTTAAAATTTTGACACATATGAAAAGAAACATGAACACACGCAGAAATGTATATATATATATATATATGTATATATATATATATATAGAATGTGTTTATGCTCGCGCGCCTGAATGAATATTGACTAATAT
>JAOTQH010000011.1:800762-812983 GCA_025631255.1 Cornus kousa | reverse complement strand
TTTGTTCAGTTGGACACACATGTGTTGGTAGTGATCATGAAGTACAAGTTATGAACTTTTACAGGCAGATTTAGGTATTGCATTTGAAAGGTCTTCATTACATCTTGATTATGACAAAACCACTTATGGAGCTTTTGTGGACGTGGACCCTTTTCATGAGAAATTGTCACTAAGGAGCTTGGTAGGTTGATACAATTTTTTTTGATATATATATTGAGATAGTCTTCACCCAATAATTTGATTTAATGTTCCACAATTACTAAACAGGTCATTATCTTTTACTAATCCCACATAAGAAAGGGTGAAAGTACCTAAAATAAATATAATATTTAATATTTTTTGAAAGAGCACTAAATACTCATTGCAACGACAGATGTCACAACACTGCACCAATTTAATTGTTGCAACAACTATAATTTATCTATTTGAAATAAAGTAAATACTATAAGGTCATTCGTAGCGGAGGCTGAGGGGACTGGCGTACATAAGGAGTGGATAGGCACGGCAATGGACTCCACATCCCATTATCATTTATCTACCACAAACTCCACTACCAATAATAAAGTAGAGAATGGTAAAAGCTGCTACATAGGTTGCTCAATCTATCTTCTCCAAAACTAAAATCCTCTTTTGCACAATAATAGATTGGTCTCTTCAAATTAGTGATGCACCTTAAAAAAAAGTGTGGAAACGTGACCATCCACTTTTGAAAAAAGTGGATAGATAATCTTCGCGGATGCCCTAGGACTCGAACTAGATTATCACATTTGTTGATCCTCCATTTGTGACACAGCACCAAGCAAATGGCCTCTGTTGTCCCCACCCTTACTGGTGGGATATAAATCGAGATAATACATTTACATACAAATAACATTGCCAGCATAACTAGGGCCACAATAATTTTTGGCTTGGGGACAATTTCCTATACATAGGTGCACCTGCTTAAGTCTGCATTCCTCCTCCATTGTGTAATCTTTTTCACCATTATATCTTGTGTTTTTCTGCGGATCGATAACTCCATTGTTGAAAGCTTTGGTGGGGAGGGAAAAGCTTGCATGACTGCTAGGGTTTATCCAACATTGACTATTGATAGTAGGGCCCATCTTTATGCTTTCAACAATGGAACTGAGTGTGTAAAAATCTCAAGATTTGAGTGCTCGGAGCATGAAGAGAACTCAAATCAATTGAAACAAAGAAGCGCCTACACATAAGCTACTGAGATGTATAACAAAGAAGATTTTTTTCTCCACTGATTTACAACAATTCTTGTTTCTCTTAATTGTTCCTTTTCAATATATTCTTTTCATTGACTTGATCAAATTTTGCTGCTTGTGATGAAAAATGAATTAAAGTAAAATAGACACTCCTCTCAAATCCATCAAACTATAATTCTTACATAATCAACCTAAATTCATTCATTTGACATCCTAATAATACTACATGATCGTCATTAAGAACAAAAGCAACATAACTAGTTGAATGGTTTCTTTAAAATTCCCCCTGGCAAACCAGAAAAACTGAGACCCCAACAAACTGAACAACTCCTCTCCCTAAAAAGAGATGATTGCAATTTAATAGACTCGGAGAAAATCGAAGATGTAGAAGAAGAAAAAAAAAACCATGGACACCAGCACCGCACCACCGCCTCCATATGCCCTATTCTGCAATATAATGCTACTGTTGCTTGCACTCTGGGGGACGCTCACCCTGCGGACCTTCCCCACCTAGTGATCCGCTTATCTTCTGCATTTAACAGTGTGTAAAGCACAAGCCTGCTAAGACGCTTATTTACATTTCGTACAACGTAAAAAAAACACAACAGGGTTATTATCTCACCTTTGGTCCAGATGACTGCAAGAATATATCAACCAAATTACCAGGAAGGAAAGAAAGAAAGAAAGAAAAAAATGTATTAGCATCTTCAAAAGTTAAAAATCTAAAATTTAGATGAATAGGGTGATAGGGTTTGGATTTATATATATATATATATATATATATGCATATTTAATTTTGAATCTTTACCTTCCTCTTGCTCTTGCTCTTGCTCTTGCCTTCCTCTTCATCTTCGTCTTCATCCTCCTCCTCCTCGTCATCATCTTCTTCGTCTTCATCATCATCGCCATCTTCATCATCTTCTTCCATATCTTCAAACTCATCCCCCTGAACAGCCTCCCCCGTAAACCACGACACAGCGTGAGGAATAATTTTGTCCCGAATGGTAGAACTGCATAGAGTGCAACGATAGTGAGTCACCTTGCTTCTCATCATAGCACATAAAAGCATCTCAATCATGCTATATAGTACACATATACAATCTATCTTTTGGGTTTCCAAGAAAACGAATCTTCCCAATTTTTCAATTACATTTTTGGTCATGTCACTACTGCTAATTTTTTTGCACAAATTCTCTGAGTGTAATCTTCCCAACATTTTTGGCCAATTTTTTTGGTCATGTCATATAATTTTTTTGCCAATTTTTAGGATAATATCAACAACTCAAAAAGTAATGTGACTCACCCAACATCATAGTCTTGTTCCATTTGATTCTGAAGTTCTTCGGCCTGTTAAAACATAAAGTAGAAATTTGATAGAAAATCAGCTCATAATCAAATGGATTTGATTGGTATTTTGGCACATATAGCCATTGAACTTACAGTATCTTCATCAATATCCTCCTCATCCTCAGGAACCTCCGGAGGGTTGAAGAAATTGAAGAAACTTTCACAATTTTCAGTCTTAGTGATAGGTTTGGCATTCTTGGACCCCTTCTTTGGCTTTTTCTTTAGGATCTTCTGTGTCAAGCATTTACCTGGATGCCATTCAATCTCCGTTCTGCAAAGTACCCAACATAATGTGAACTTGGTGAAGAAGGAACTATATAAGAAAATAGCAAGTTACTAATGTCCCAAAAATTAGCAAGTTACCCTATTGCTTTCTCTAAGATAGGTTCATCTTCATCAATCATGTGATATGTTTTTGTCAGAACAGAGTTCTTGAAAAAGGGATTAGTATCAAAGAAAAACTCAAGCTTAAAGCCCTTTGGATCGTCAATCCTACACCACTTGATGTCTCTTAGATATTTGAGAGCCTCTTCATCACGCTCTGAGATCTAACCAAGTAGCAACACATCATAATCAATTCAGATCATAACAAAGAAATAAGAAACAATAATAACGGTTTTATATTTTTCCCACCTCCTCAGCCAATACTTCATTAGTCTTCATGGCAGTAAGCCAGAAGTCAGGTACACCTTTCCCTGCATTATATATTCAGTCCAATACAAGCTTCAGATTGATATATCAAATATTTTTACAACACGTGCGCGCAGAAGAATTCAGGAAATTTGCACATTAGGTTACCTTCTGTGGCTTTATCCTCTTCTTGGCCCATATTAGCTTCACTTGGAACTCCTTCAACTTCAACAACACCATTCACAATCTCATATCTCTGCAATGAGTCCAACAAAATGATCAAGTAAACAAAAAAAGGGACAGTCGTGCTAACCTTGCAAATTTTTTTTTTTATTTTTTTTTTTTCAGGGCAAGAAATGTTAGGGGCGGTTAGTTGTTTAAATCGACAATTTCATTTCTAATATTTCACCCATCAAAAATTTGCAACAGATATAGAAAAATCATAACAATAGAAATGCTGTACTTCCATATGCAAGTCAAAACTCCTAATAAACTCCATACCTTTGTGTACATTGGCTCATAAAGCTTCTGGTATTTAGCTTCAAGTGCTGCTCTTTCCTCAAAAAATTTTGCCTCTAGCTCATCATGTTGGCTCTGCAAATTGAGAACATGTCAGGCTACGACACAGCACTACAATTCAGCAAACACAAAACGAATCAACTCACTTTCAGCAACACTTTGACATCAGACTTGCAAATGCAAGGGTACTTTCTATTAGAATTTAACTTATTTATTAAATATAATATAATTAGACTGCAAAACTTTTCTATCTATTTTTGGGAACATTATACGTGACACGTAACAAGTGCATCTCATACAGTAAAGCTACGACATGTGATCTATGGCTTTACTCTTGATCTTCATCCAAAGAATTCTGTCATGTTAGAATTCATTTCATCATTTTTAATGGATCTTACAAAAGAAAAAAGGGTCAAATGCAAAAAAAACCCCTGAACTACAAGAAACCCCCCTGAACTATGAATTTATTGCAATCTGCCCACTCAGGCCACCAGAACAAAGAATGACAAAATTGCCCTTCCAATAAAACAACGTAGTTTCACATAATCTCAGTTTAAGTTATTGATGTGGCAAAACAATATCAAACCAACCAATAAGATTGCGACAGCACAACAATCTTATCTCTTTTATCTACATCACCCACACAATAACCAAACCCCTAGCCCAACCTTTTTTTTTTTTTTTGGAAGGTAACCCAACCTTCCTTTTATTTTTATTATTATTATTTTTTGGGTAAGTCAACCTTTGGCCAAATCATGGACGGCAGTGCAAAAAAGGAAGCCATTGAAGTCGGAGGAGAAGATGGGGTGGTTTTGGTGTGGCGGCAACTACGGGAGTTGAGCTCGGGGGAGGAGACGGAACTGGCACAGCGGTTCGACGGCCGTCGAGGCTGTAATTTCTATGGTTCCCTCTATCCATCTCTCTACGGTGATGGCCGGCGACGACGTTGAAACCTAAACAATACCACACTACTCCTGTCGGCCGACACACATACTCCTCGTCAGAACCCTAACTTCGCCGGCAACACACCCCCTAACCGTCTTCACACTCGCGGCCGAATTAATTTCAGATTGAGACCCAATTGCTCCGCCTCAAGTGACTGAGGCGGAGCAATTACGGCCGCCGGAGTAGGCGTGGCTAAGGCGAAGGGCAATTACAGCTGTCTGATGATCTCTCGTTCTCTCTCTCTACGCTCATACCTGTTGATTTCAAAACCGCCGCAAGCACCACCGTTCCATCCCACCAAACATCGCCGCAAGCCTCTCTCTCTAACTTCCCTCTCTCTCACCTCTTAAACCCATTTTGCTGTTTACATAACATACAATCAATCTAGATCAAACCACCGTACCAGCCAAATGAAGATCCAGTGCCAACGGGAATTTGGTTCACCGTTGGACTGACCAATGGGTTTTGGATCCTACTTATTTGAAGCCTAGTCCAAATCTGTTAGACACACCTTTGGTTCCATGAAGAAGATGAACAGTAATATATATACATATATATTATATAAATGTGTCTGTGTATAGATAGAAGTGAAGGTTTGTGGAATAACAGGTGTATGGGGGTGTGTTTGGCTTTGTGGTAAAAAAAAAAAGCCGTGTATAGGCGTGCAATGGGCACAATAAGGGGCAATAAAGTCTTTTCATGCTTATATGGGTATTATAGTCATTAAGTTAAATATTGAGGGTCACATGACAGGCACATGATCGTTTCACGGCAAGTTTGGAACAGATTTCTGCCAGATGGAGTCATCTGCATCAAAGTTGAATAGTCCAGGGGGTTAGTTGCAACTTTTGTAGTTCAGGGAGTTAGTTGCTGATATGCCAATAGTTCAGGGGAGGTTTTTTGCATCCAAGAAAAAACCTAGAGGAAATAGAAAATTGTTTTGGATCATAAACTTAGCGTTTGAGAACGACAGTGTACCATGTTTTCAGTTCAAAATCACTGTTAATGCCATACCACTTTGCCTAAGCCTTTTACATTTCGCAATATGTGGTGCTACAGTGATCCACTGGAATATCAAGAAAAAAATAAATTATGTACCTTTCTAGACACACGCCTTTTTCTATTAACAGAAATCCACTCTACTATCTTGAAATCACAATCAAAAGGGTACAGATCTCAAGATGCCAGGAATCTGAACACAATTGCATGCTATGAAACATAGTTGTTAAAGGCACAAGGCGCACTAAGGCGCCAAAGGCCTTCTGAAGCCTAAGCGCAAGGCTCAGTATAAGGCGCAAGCCTGATTGAAGCAAGGCGCGTGTATATAATAATTCATATTTTAACATATATTATTATATATATTTATAATCAAGCAGTAATTGCTGTTAATTTTAGTAGTGAACCATAAATTTATTAATTTTGTCAAATATTTCGTAAGGTTAGACAATACTATATATGATATAGAACCTTTTAATTAGTAGTCATTTAAGTAAAAAATAAAATGATATGAATAAATGATTAAAAAATACAAGGTGCGCCTCTTTTGAGCCTGGAGCCTACTAAAAAGTATGAGCCCGAAGGCTTTATGTGAGCTTGATTGTAAGGATCTGGCCTGTAGTAGGTTGAGGCGCTTTAGCTGAGCTTGGGGCTTTTTTGGAGCCTAGGCGTGCCTTTAACAACTATGGTCCAAAGAAGGAATCTTAGTTGCCGAATACATGACGACTATCAAATCCATCACAGATGAACTTGCTATCGTTGGGTCCCCCTTGGCTGATGTAGAATTGGTTATCAGTGTCCTAAATGGATTAGGACCAGACTTCAAGGAGATTAGTGCTGCTACTGTTAGAGCATGTGATACTCCTATTACTTTCGAAGAGCTACATGACAAACTGTTGGATCATGAAATCTTCATGAAACGTGAGGAGTCCAGAAAGAAAGTCAAACCATCACCGCTCAACTCACTCAGAAAACCTCCAACAAATCCAATAGCAATAACTGGAACGGCAAGGGCAGAATTCTAATCATGGCAACAATTCCCAGAATCAAAGCTATCAGGGAAATCGTCCTCAACAAGGCAACAGACTTTTCGGTTTCAAGGTCGTCCCTCATACAATAATTGGCCACGAGTTATCTGTCAACTATGTGACAAGGTTGGGCACATCGCCAAATACTGCAGATCCAAGCCACCACCATACTATGAACCACAGGCCAACTTTGCAATTGGGGGCTCTTCAAATACCAACAACAATTGGGTGGTGGACTATGGAGCATCTCTCTATATAACCTTAGATCTCCAAAATCTATCAATCTATTCAGATTATGGCGGGAATGACGATATTCTCGTCGGTGTTGGTAATGGAGTCCCAATTACTCATATTGGATCCACTCAGCTTGGTACCCCTAATTCTGTTTTTGCACTTAATAATGTTCTGTGTGCTCTATTAATTCGTAAAAAATTATTATCTGTATCACAATTTGCCAACAAAATAAAACCTCAATTGAATTTTTCCCATCTTTCTTTGTTGTGAAGGATCTGAACACGAGGGCAACGCTCGTCCAAGGCCGGAGTAAAGGAAATCTATATGAGTGGCCGACCACCTCTAGCCTATCTAAGCCGCAAGTTTTTCTCTCCAATGAAGTCTCTCTCAATCAATGGCATTGTTGCTTGGGTCACCCGTCTCTTTGAGTCTTAAAATCTGTCGTTTCGTGTCAGTCTCTTCCTGTTTTGGAAAAATCATCTCAAGATGCATGTAATTCTTGCTTATGTAATAAGAGCCATAGACTTTCCTTTGGTGTCTCATCTTTATCGAGCAATAAACCTTTGGAAATCATCTTTACAGATGTTTGGGGACCTGCCCCAATCTGATATACAATCTTTGCCCATGACTTGGCCCAAAGGCAGAGGCCATCGAACCATGCTCCCCTATAAGGGGCTGCCCCTCGGGCTATAAAATCATTTTTTAGAAGATGTGGCATGTGCAAAAATTTTTAAAAATCTTTGCACACAAAAGAGGAAGAGCAAGGGACAAGGCCTGGTTTTTATTGATTTGGAGAAAGTCTATGATAAAGTACCTAAAGATCTAATATAGATGGTTATAGATGTGAGTCGTGATTTTTGTTGATTATTTCACAAAATATTCCTGGATTTATCCTATTAAATACAAATCCGATGTCACAAATGTATTCGAAAATTTCAAAAATACAGTTGAACGATATTTCCAGACGCCGATCATTACAGTATATTATGATAGTGGAGGAGAATATCAAGGTCTACATCCAACTCTTTCCAAACTGGCATTCAACATCTTATCTCTCCACCACACACCCCTCAAATCATGGGGACGGCTGAAAGATGACATCGCCATGTTGTTGAGACTGGCTTAACTCTTCTTCAGCAGGCATCTTTTCCTCGCAAGTTTTGGTTGGTTGCTTTTCAAGCCGCGCTACTTACCGACTACCAACCCCAATCCTTGCCAATAAGTCACCATTTGAAAATTTGTTCCACACTTCCCCCAATTATCATAAACTCAAGACATTTGGCTGCCTCTGGTATCCATGATTACGACTTATTCTAACCATAAACTAGAACCACGGTCAAGACCATGTGTGTTCCTAGGTTACTCAACTGACTCATAATTCATACAAATGTCTTGATTCAACTACATCAAAAGTTTCCTTTCCCGTAACATTGTTTTTGTGGAAGATATATTCCCATTTCAAAACCTCCAATCCCATGAATCTAGAGTCAACAATGATGTTCAAGCTGCTTGGCCTTCCTTAAATTTGTCACCATCGAATCCTCACGTCCCTATAGTCACGAGTGTAACTCAGGAAGCAAATTTTCGTAATTTCTAGGAAGCTACCCACATCTCCGCCCCATCCATTGATTCGGCCATTCCAAATTCCAATACTTTAATTAACTCCAATCCCACCGAATACTATGGAGATAATTCACTGAATCCCAGTCGCAATCTTCTCCCTTTTCCGCATCACAATCTCTCACTTAATTTATCATCATCAACGTCGCCAAGGAGATTTACTTTCCACATCCTCGGCCAGCAAGTCCCCGGATTCTTCATCACCAAAGGTAAGAAATCTCTCGTCCATAATAAATCCTTCGAATCAACCATCCCAAAAACCACCACCATCCCTTCCAACTCATCCCATGATCACTCGATCAAAACATAATATTTTTAAACCCAAGATTTTTTTTTTTGACCATTGCACATACCTTACCCGAACCCATAGAGCCTCCCACCTCCATATCACAAGCAAAAAAACATCCACAATGGCGTATTGCCATGTGCGATGAATTTGATGCTCTTGTTCGAAACTCCATCTAGGAACTACTCCCCCCCACTAACACACAAAACATTGTTGGGTGTAAATGGATTTACAGGATCAAGCGCAATCTCGATGGATCGGTGACACGATACAAAGCTCGCCTAGCCAAGGGGTTTCATCAACGCCCTTACCTTGATTTCCAGGCCACATTCAGTCCAGTCGTTAAGCCTACTACCATCTGACTTGTTCTCTCCAATGCAGTACAATTTAATTGGCCAATCCGTCAGTTGGACATTGACAATGCCTTCCTTCAAGGCACCCTTGAGGATGATGTTCACATGCAACAACCACCAGGTTTTATTGACCAACAGTTTCCCAATCTTGTCTGCAAGTTAAGAAAGGCAATCTATGGCCTTCGCCAAGCTCCTTGAGCTTGGTACAATGAATTGCGGGGCTTCCTTCTCTCTTATGGCTTTATCAACTCACAGTCTGACACCTCCCTTTTTATACTTCACCATGGGTCACTAATGATTTTCCTGTTGGTTTATGTTGATGACATTCTTATAACAAGAAATGACTCCAAGGCCGTTCAGACGTTCATCTCTTCCTTCTCCAGTCGATTCTCTCCGACGGACCTTGGCTCCCTTAACTATTTCCTCAGTGTGGAGGTTATCAATACAAGCAAAGGCTTATTTCTCTCTCAACATAAATATATTTTTGATCTCTTGGAGAAAACAAATATGCATGGTGCCAAGGAGGTCTCCAGTCCTCTTTCCACCTCTGGGACGCTCACGCTTCATGATGGTGTACCCCCCACTGAAGCAACACAATATCGCAAGGTCATTGGTGCTCTACAATATCTAGCTTTAACAAGGCCAGATATTTCCTTTTCCGTCAACAAATTTTCCAAGTTCATGCACCGTCCATCTACCACTCACTGGGCTGTGGTCAAAAGAGTTCTACGCTACCTCAAAGGCACCTTATATTGTGGTCTTCTTCTCAAACTGTCTTCATCATTCTCACTTTGCGCATTTTTAGACGCCGATTGGGCTGGCAACACTGATGACAGAACCTCCACAACTGCCTCTGTGGTATTCCTTGGTGCCAACCCCATTAGTTGGAGTTCTAAAAAGCAACGTTCTTTGGCCCGCTCATCCACTGAAGCAGAGTATCGAGTAGTTGCATCTACTGCGGCTGAGATAAATTGGTTGCAGAATCTCCTTCGTGAACTTCGCTGTCCAATCCCTGCTGCTCCAATGATTTTTTGTGACAATGTAGGGGGCCACATACCTCTGTTCCAACCCTGTGTTTCATTCTCGAATGAAACATATTGCCATTGATTTTCATTTTGTCCGCGATCAAGTTTCCAAGAAATTTCTTAGAGTTTTCCATGTGCATTCCGCTGATCAGCTTGCCGACTCATTAACCAAACCATTATCCTGCCAACAACTTCAGCGACAACGAATCAAGATAGGTATTCTTGATGGAACTCTTATCTTGAGGGGGCATGAAAGAAAGATCACACATCAAGCTCCACCAATCTCGCCCACCTAATGTCCAGATCATACTTTACATATTTATCTCTATGTAATTATGTACAGATCACAATCCACCATTATAGCATGTAATTAGGGGCACGTTTTTATTTCTATCTCACTATTTTGTATATATTGAGCAATGTACAGACAATAGAAAGGACAGGAGAATTTCACAATTCTTTGTGATTTATTAAGTCTAAGCAGAGGTCACCTAAAGAGGAGCCTTGGTGCCCTAAGCTGCCTTCCACGAGAAGGTAGATCCACGAGCAATTGACAGTCTCATATATAAAGACCATAACTTGAATCTCCATAAAGAGGTAGCTGCTAAGGTTTCTCACACAATTGACAAATATAACAGGAAAAAACACATGCGCGCAAAAGCAAAACAAGATTTACATGGTTTGGCAAATTGCCTAGTCCACGAGCGAAGAACGACTAACTTTACTTCAAAAACTTGATTACACACTCTTTTCCTTCTCACAATATCAAATCTCTTTTTCTCTCTCTAAACCCATTATATATAGAGTATTCAAAACTCAATTTCTTGTTGGACAAGTATTCCTCAACTTGCCTATAGTGAGTTACCATATCTGTCTTCAACTCTAAAATAACAGGTACAACTTCTTCTCCAAATCTTCAGCCTTTTTCCCCAAGTCCAAAACCAATAAGGAAATCAATTCACGTAACTTCACAGGAGAGTTGAACCGGTTCTCCAACACTGAACATGTTCAACTTTGTCATGTAATAACGTGGTAAAACTTCACTGCCCAACTTGAACTGGTTAAGTGGCTCTGAACCGGTTGAAGTTTCGTAGTAGCCAAAAAAACGACGCCACACTTGAACCGGTTCAAAGCCACTGAACCGGTTCACCTTCGGCAGTGGCCAACGTTCACCCAATCAATGACCATGTCTTCACGTGCTCCACCATAGCTCCACCTCAAGCTCTTCATAGCTCTACCTTGAAGAAAACACCATGATAAAAATGAGAAAACACCATAGCAGCAGCCGCCCATAAGTAGTCATCAAGCCTTCACCATCAACTTTTAAACGATACAACTGGCAAAAACTCGTTGATATGAGCTCCCAAATTCTAGAAATGCCTCCCACATTGCACATCCCAAGTCATCCTCCAACTATCTAGTTGATAACATCAGCTACCGATACCTGCCTAGCTCACAAGGTGATACTCGAATGATGTAAGCGGAAGCTATGAATGCTCACAAACGATAAACAACTTTGAGTCCACAAAATTAAAAGAATATTGCTGAGCAATATAATAATATGCTATAAATCAAAAGGTTGAATTCTGCTTTTGCATACATGCATATTTAATCTAAAATTGTAAGGAAACTAATAGCAAAAAGAAACCTATAGCAAAAGGAAACAAATTCCTCAAGCAAATTAACTAAAATTAAACTTCTTATATAAAATTATAAAAATAAATAAATAAGAAACTTAATTAATAAAAGCTACTAAATATGATAAACTGTCCAGTATATATGCTCTCCACACTACCCAACATCTATTAGTTTAAGTGTAGGAATTTTGATATAAAAGTATAATTGAAATAAGAGTTTATTAATTTGACATAGGAGTGCAATTTATTTTAATATTTGTTTGTCCTTAAAAATCGGTTCTTTATCAATTTGGATTATAAGATATGTGTGTAAGCAATTACAACCCAAATAGGATTCATGGCTCCAATACATAAATTTATATAGAGGAAGACATACCTGGTATAGAA
>JAOTQH010000011.1:778003-792430 GCA_025631255.1 Cornus kousa | reverse complement strand
CATTTGTGTCCAAATGAACAAATACTAACTGGTGAAACCTATAATGATGCCATAACCAAAATCTCACCTGTGTGGCTGTGACCCCAGAAACTTCAACCACTGATCCTCCATAGAGCACGGTGCTTGGCGAGTCAACTCAGTTTGTACGTAGCGTTTGGATCTCTTCAATTGGCCATTGAACCAATTGTTTTCCAGATCTATGCAGCCAAATTTTCCTGGGAAATGACTGTAAAATGAAATTCAGGTGAACATTTTTGTAACTCCTTCTAGAGTGACTCAGAGTTGACTCCACGCTCACACATTTTACAAATTGCTCAATACGAGTTTCGAACCCCTCACCTTCCCTTTGGAAGAGAATGGGTAAATACTATTTGGATTATGGCTCAGGTCTAGAAAATATTGGCAGCATTGAACTCTATTTGGTCATCTTAATATCTTGAACAAGTTTAAATCTTGACCCTGAATAGGAAATACCCAATTAACGGTTATAACTAAATTAACTGAAGCCATTAGCCCTGATGAAATGATTTCCACTTTTCAAATGAGAGGTCAAAAGTTCAAGCCCTGTTAGAAACAATAAATTAGCCTTGATGAAATGATCTCTACTTCCCAAAGTGGAAGTCTGAGAGTTTAATCTTTGTTATAGGCAATAATGTGGATGTGTGTGCATTTACTTGCACGTTCGAAAAGAAATTACTTGGATTCCAAAATATCCCTTCATGACATTAATGGTATCATTCGTCGATTTGCTAATAACAAGACAATATTGTAGATGTGTGTGCATTTACTTGCACGTTCGAAAAGAAATTACCTGAATTCCAAGATATCCCTTCATGACATTAATGGCATCATTTGTCGATTCGCTCAACCATCCCCACTATATCTTCGGGGTCTTAGCACTTTCGAAGAGTATCTTTGATGCTTAGAATTTCCCATAATCATAGCTTAAGCCCATGGCATTCATCATAGAATAAGGCCAACTTGTGACACAATTTGCAAATTAGTTTGGGGTAGTTTTGCGACTTATCCAATTTATCCTTATTTTCGGTGAAGTATAAAATTGCAATTATAATCTAATTAATAAGTGAAAAATGGTAAAAAAAAGTATTTTCATTTTTACAAATTCCACCTTATTTTAAATATACAAATGAGATTTAATGTGAAATCCAAATCAATTATTATTATTTTTATATTTCAAATCCTAAAAAAGTTTGGTTCCAAACAAAATAAGGCCAACTTATGGAAATTCAATATTATTTTTTATTTTTTTATCTTTCTAAAATTCAATATTACTGATGGTATCAAAAAGTAAATAAAAGTGAGAGAGCCAGCCTTGCACAACCATTTGGCCCATACTGTGTACAGACAAAAGTAAATGGCCATGACCACCTTCGTCAAGGCCAATTACGCTCGCTATCTATCCACTGCGTTTATTCTCAGTTCACCACCGAAATTTGCTGTCTCGACGGCCATGGCAATGTGCTCAAGCTTTTGTCCTCGTGTACCAAAGCACTTCAGAGGCATACCCATCTCTTCATTCCCGTCAAAACCTCCATTTTCTGTTTCTATCAAGGCTTTCTCTTCTCAAACTACTAATTCTACAATCAAAGGTATTCTCTTTTTATTCTTTACTGGGTATTTCTTTTTTCCTCTTAGTTTTTGTAATACTATTCATATAAATTCAATTTTCCTAATTTCTTACTTCTTAGTATCAAGTCTATCCTATGCTGCCCACAATTTTATTATTTTATTTTATTTTATTATTATTATTATTTTGGTGCTGTGTTCATGGGCTTCGATAATTCATTGTAATTTTCAGGATTGGGAATGTTGCTAAGCATAGTTGGGTGGTGGTGTTATTATTATTATTTTTTTCTTCCCTCCCCGAGTGTTGAAATGTAATTGAAAAAAAAAATGAAAAAACTAACCAACCGCTAGTGGCCTAGCTGTATAAGCCTCTTACCTCCCTTTGGGGTTTAGGGGAAAAAAAAATGTAATTGAAGTGATTAGAAAGTTATTTGAATTACTACCATGGCTTCAATTGGGGTAATTTAGATGTTCCATATATATTTGATGGCTCCATTGTTTTTTGCATTCAAATGGATGTATAGATATAATGAATTGGCCATTGGGCCATGAGAGATAATGGGAATTATCATTGCAGTTGATTGTATAGTATCATTTTCAGGACTTTCAGAAAATGACCCATTTCACTATCTTCCGGGATAACTGTTAACTTCTTATTATAAGCATTATTCAATATGTTGGAAATTAGAAATTATCATGAAATGCATGTGGGGTGCTCAAAATAAATCAATAAAATCTTAGGTTCTCTACGCAAACCCTTGTTATTATCTATTTACTAAAATGGATGGGGGTGGGGGTGTGAATTTCCACTAGAAGCATTTCAAGTTGTTGCAATTTGATAGGTACCTCTCAAGTGTTTATGCTATAGTAAAAAAGAGTAGCTCTTAAACATTTTACCAATACCTAGAACTTGGAAATGTGAAAAGGAAAACTATCTAATGGAAAAAAAAAATCCAGATGAATATGGTTGGACTTGTTCTTATGAGATACTATAAAGGTTAGCCAGAGAACTCCAAAATTGATGGGTTGGGGATGCTAAATACCTGCCTACCGCATGGTGATTGAGTTAGAGAATGGATTTCTTCTCTTATTATGTGTAGATAGTGATAGTAAATAGTATGAAAGGAGTTTTGTGTGTTTTAGAATGCCAAAGTGACTTCTTGCTAAACCCACGTCCGAAAAAAGGACAGCTTATGGACATAAATCTCTGAATCAAATTAAGTTCGGAAATCTTATCAACTTCCGTAAACCTTAACAAATTAAATTTACCTCTAGAATGGCTATAGTTTAGTTCTTGACAAGCTTTAAGCCTCATTAAACTTGACTCGTTGTTTTGTCATGAACATTGCAAATTGTGTAGGTTTGAAATCCATAATGGCTGAGGTATAAATCATATTGGTCAATGCGACCTCATACAATAATGGATTTCAGTTATGGCAAAAGGAAGAAAAGAAGAAGAAGATGAATTGCCTTCATTAAGGATTAATTATTGTGTCAAAGCTAGGTATATGTTAATAAGTAGCATTGTAATAATTACATAGAGAAATCCCAACTTGGTTTTGTGTTCTTCCCATATTTTTTTAAATATCAAATTCTAAATAATGGTATTATGTAACAAGGAGAGTGATGGGTTTCTAATCTGCACTTTGCATAGATTTGAATCATTATACATCTCAGAAGTTCCAAAATCAAAATGGTGATAGGGGAAATTTTAAGCGGGTGTCTAATGCACATGTAAAACATATTATCTATGTTCCTTTTAAATAGACAATATTGATTATTATAATCTATGTTACCTGGACTCGAGTACGTGTGTAAGGTGAGGACATGCAATCAAGTAAAGGCATAATAAATTTTCATACACGATACATGGACACTACTAAATATTCATATTATTTACTATTTTTAATTTATCTTATAGAGTAAAATAATTTCTTTATGATACATAGTGTTTAATATAGGAATTTCACTCGTTTTGGAACAATAATATGATCAAATTGAATCATTGGATTTTTTAGGTGCCTGTTGAACCAAAAGTGTCAGACACATAACCCATACACATGTTCAAGTACTGTGTGTCTGAAACGGGTATTTCGCATGCTTTTGAAGAATCCGTACAGCATAGGTCATAATGCTATGGACACTTTAGTGGTAGCAACAGTAGGAAAGGCATTGTGCTAACAGTAACACTAAGGCACCAAGGTCTCAAAGAGCCCAAGCGCAAGGTGCAACATAAGGTGTGGGCTTGATTGAAGTAAGGTGCATGTGCAGCAGAAGTGAATATTAAATATAAGTACAGGAACATGCGCATAAATCCTTTCGGTATGCATATGCATTAACTGAATCAAATACTAAAATTGAGCAACAACAAAAAGCAATAATCATATATTAAACATATATTATATTATGATGAAAGTCAAGAATGAAGCATGGGAAACAATTAGCGTAAGTAGTCACATAAGCTCATGAATTCCGTCAAGCATATGTAAGATTAAACAATTGATCCATTGAATATTTTACCAAAATTTGATGTAGAGTATGTAGATTCATGCTCATATAAAAAACAAAGAAAAAGATATGAATGTAATGATTAAAAATAAGAGGCACGCTTTTTTTGAACCTAGAGTCTTGCTAAAAAGCACAGGTCTTGATTGAAAGGGCCAAACCTGTAGTATGTTGAGCTGCTCTAGCTGAGAGTTGATGAGCTTGGGGCTTTTTTGGAGTCTAGGCACACCTTTAACAACTACGAGTAGTAGCAGGATGCAATATTCTATAAACAGGGTTAATGGTTAGGCAACAGTAGTTGTGGGGTTGCTGGTGATGGTGGTGGCTACTGTTTTTGTTAGTTAATAGTTGACAGCCAACGAGGTTGAAGTTATGTGTTGGTAATGTTGGTGGTAGGGATACTTGGCAACCAAAGAGGTTGAGGTTGTCTAGTGGTGAAGTGGTAGTTGGAGTGTTAATAATGGCAAATGAAGTGGTGAAGTGATGTTTGTAGTTAGAGGTGGTAGAGATGGCAACACATTTTCTATAAGAGTAAAATGAACACTAGCGCTTTGTTCTGATTTTATTCCTTTTTTTTTTATTTTTTTTTTAATTTTTCGCAACAACAACAACAACCAAATAGAAGGGAACTAAAAGAAAACTTAGTGTCTATAAAAAAAAGGATTTGTCACTGTGATCTGGTATACCTCTTGTAGTATGAGGGCTTTTACATTTATTTGATCAACTCATTTGGTGAATATAAAGTGTTTTATTGACTCAAATGATATTTCTTCCAACCGAGTTTTAGTTTGTCTTTGCAGCAGATGAAAAGCCAGCACATGTTGGTTTTCTAGGACTTGGAATTATGGGCTCTCCAATGGCACAAAATCTTTTAAAAGCTGGGTATGACTAGATTCCTTTACTTGATTTGAGCTAGAGCATTGCAAAACTGGTTAAGAGGTTGTCAGGAGCGCAAGGTTGATTTCTGTTGATAACAACTAATCCAAAATTCAACATACCAAATCTGTATTTTTCTTCTGATTGTTAGAATGTATTCTTTTGAATTGTCCTGTAGTTCTACATGTTTTCTGGCAAATTCTTTTTGCATGTTCTTAGGATTGTTATTCAATTATCCTAGTGGAGGTGGTAACATTGTCAAATTATTGTTTGATGCTTTAGGGGAAATTCAAAGCACATGTGCACCTAAGATTCTTTAGAATCATCAAAATATGCTTTCACAACTCGGCTGGATGTATTGTTGGGATTTTAATTCCTTCTTTTGCATGTTGTAGATGTGATGTGACTGTTTGGAATAGGACAAAGAGCAAATGTGATCCTCTCATCTCCTTGGGTGCAAAGTAAGTTTTTGATGTACTAGCTACATATATGTGTTTTTGTGATGCTCCATATTTTTGTTAGATTAAGCCTATGATGGAGCAACATCTTGGTAGTTGTAACAAGCTCTTCTCTTGATTATCATAATTGGATCATGAAACACTGCACATGCCATATCATTGTATTGCTCACATCGAGATGGTCCCACTTAGCTCAAAATATACTAAAATGAGATCACCCATTTTTCTTTGACGGATCAGATTGGTCAAACTTAGTCCAAGGATGGAGAGGATAAAGTTTGACTGACACTTGTGATCTGTTCTTGATGAATTCTGGTATCCATACAATCTTCTGTCTACAGTTGCATTCATACCTTGTTATTTGTGCAAGATGAGATCTAAAAATAGCGGTCATGCTTACTTGAGGTCTCTTTCTCATAGCATTTGCCTTTTTGTTATATCTTGGAACATCTTTAATTGGAATGTCACGTTATTTGCATATGAATTTTAGCTTATTACTGTTACAGCCCTTTTCTATTTATAACAAGTGATATATATATTTTTAAAATGAAAAACTACTTAGAGAAAATATTGAAGAAGACAAATTAGATATATTTTGTGTGAACATGCATGTTTATGAAATAGGACCAGATCCTAGCTCTACCGCTGGTTTCATACACCAACACCTTGCTAAACTGCTAGCTAGCCTGTAAGAAATGAAATGAAGAGGCACCAATAAATCACTGGACCATTAGCCTTGTGCTTTAAGCATGCTTGCAAAATATGTACTCTCTTTTGGTACGTTCTTTCTCATTTATTAATTATGTTAATAATTCTTTCTTTCTTTTATTTAATGGTTAGGGTTGAGGGTGTGATGTTGTGGCCTGAATTTTGTTTCGGCCCAGGTCACAACCCAAAAAATGGGATTTGACCCGTTTTCTCTTTTGGGTTGTGGACCTGGTTATAGAACTCTCTTGTAGCCCAGTATACAAGGGTGTTTAAGATTTGGGGTGTGTTGAAGAGAGAACACTGATAGCCGCATTTGGAGAGTGTTAGAGAGAGAGAGAGGGTCTTTTAATCTCCTGGTTTTCACATAGTGAAATCTTTCGCCGGATCTTTATCTTGGATCCCATTCCGAACCATGTAAATCTTTGTGTTCTTTGAGTGTGGTGTGCTTACTTTTCTGTCGATTTTTTGATTGTGTTCTTTGGTTCACAGTATTTTTCACAACAGAGGGTGGATTGTTTTAGAGTTCTTTGGTGGGTTAAAAATACGAACTTCATACCAAAGGTTTAGAAATGAAACTTGGACATCTGTTCCAGTAACTCAAAACCAACAAAGCTAAATCTGGATGGTAGCAATATTATGCACCCACAGAATAAGGAAAACAGACTTTGAGTGAAATGTTATATCACCATTATTTCTACTTTCCACAAGAGACAGGTCAACAAATATTCTGTACATTTAATGGTGTATGTGTTTTCTGATCCCCTGATACTAATTTCCTGCTCTGATATACTCTTAGTTAGTGATTCAATGATTGTTTTCGGATGCATATTACTTGTATGTATTTTGAAGGTTCCATAATCTGAAGCTTTGTTTGGAAGTGTCATCATACTCAATAGAGATACATCATAGGCTCCTTGCTCTTTCACTGGGTAAAGATCGGTGTTATTCTGACCGGGAGAGACTGTGTTGAAGTTCCTAGGAAGACTTGTACTTAGGTACTGGGGTGACATTAGGACAACCGACCAAGCTGTTAGCATCTTCATATCCAGGACTCTCTAATGCTCATGTTTCAGATATACCTTTTTCTTGCCACCATAGGATGTATGAAAAATGCCATTCTTTTTTTCCTTTGTCATGTTGAACTTTATCTATGAGGGAACTAGCCGTGTGCCGATTTTTGGTCCGTATCCATACCTTCAGAAAACATTAACTGTGAAAATTCTCACTTTATATGTATAATTTTCTTTTATGCAGATATAGTTCAACCCCTGAGGAAGTGGCTGCTTCTTGTGATGTCACATTTGCCATGCTTGCTGATCCTGAAAGTGCTGTGAGTATGTTTCATTAAGTATATTAGCCTCCCAATTCTATCAATGATGGCTAGTTATTACTTTTTAACAGGTTGAGGTTGCTTGTGGGGAACATGGAGCTGCAAATGGCATGAGTCCAGGAAAAGGGTACTTCTTTAACTTTCTCATGAGAAGGATTTTTTATGATAATAACCTATGATTCATCTATCACCTTTCTTTTGCACCATGCCGCAATCTCTTTATAAGAATTTCTCTGATTTGATCTGACATTTTTTTGGTGACTGTTAGAATGGTTTATTTTCAATTTGCTTAATTATTAGTGTGCCATTTTTAAAATTCATTATTATTATTAATTTTTGGGAAAAAAATAGGCCTCCCCTGCTTTTGTACCAAAAGTTTGATGGATCTAAAATCTAAATTAGTGGTTATAGAAGAAATATCCTCAAGAAAGTATAGATGGAGCATGACCACAGACTAACTTCTACAAATAAAGGACGAGGAGTCACGGACACGTGAAGGACACATCAATGTAAAAAAATCTATTATATATATCAATGCATTTTAAAAGGAAAAATATGTAGATTTGATAGATTCTTTCTAAAAAATATGTAGATATAATTAACTTATTTACAATTTCTGTATTCAAAAGTGTCAGTTGCATACTTGACTTGTTTTGGCCATATGTTCGGTAAGACTTGAATGTGCAGGCTATGCCCAACATGTTTCTAAGAGTGTCGGTAATGTTGTGTCTAACATGGTGTTGGAAACGAACACAGCCCTCCTAAGAGGTGTCCTTGCTTCGGAGGAAACTATAGTCAAATTACTTCTATTTGCAGTTTTTAATTTTATAATTCATGAAACTATTCATAGGAAGAACACTTTAATCTGGGGAAAATCAAAACAATCGTGCTTGCTATATTCACAACTACAATAATCTGAGAGAGAAAATAATTTGAGAGATATGTGCCATTTACAGGCCATCAGAATTCCTTTTTCCCATCATTAGGAGGCATTTGTTTTGAAGATGCTTGCAGATACACCTTCGTTCTCTCTAACATAAACAAAAATTATT
The DNA here is from genome assembly GCA_025631255.1 of Cornus kousa. Lineage (NCBI taxonomy): Eukaryota > Viridiplantae > Streptophyta > Magnoliopsida > Cornales > Cornaceae > Cornus > Cornus kousa. The sequence goes on along the minus strand of JAOTQH010000011.1, from coordinate 783,914 downwards.
TTGATTTAAAAAAATTCGTTCCAGATGGACTTCACATGCATTTATTCTCTATGAAATTTTCTATGACCAATTTGCCAATTATTCTGCATAATCATGGAATTTTCAATTCTATGCTCTATGCTTGCTGATTCATAATTTCATCTATCATTACAGCTCCTTACAAATCACTACAATTGTAGATATCAATACATCTGTGTATATAAAGATGTGCATGTGTATATATCTCGTGAATTTTCCTTCAATTCATGCATTTCTCTCTCTTTTTGGTGTAAATCATATGCCTTTCCCCAAATGTGACACGTGGCTTGTCTGTTCTTTCTTTGTATGGGTGTTTGCAGGTATGTGGATGTTTCCACAGTTGATGGTGAGACCTCTAAAATGATTGGTAGACATGTCAAGGCAACTGGAGCACTATTCTTGGAGGCGAGTTACTTCAGTTTTTTTTTTTTTTTTCTTTTTTCTCCCTAGTCATCTTTATTTAGCATTCAGAGTTCATACTGTATTGTTTTATTTTCCTTTTTGGTGAATACTGTATTCAATTTTAGAAATTTCGCACCATTATAATACACCTAAGTTGTTCATTCTTTCGTCAATTGAATGATGACCATATGTAAGGAAATTTCAATTTAGCTTTGTTTCTTTTCTAGTAGGCTCCAGTTTCAGGCTCCAAAAAGCCAGCAGAAGACGGACAGCTGATATTTCTTACTGCTGGTACGCAAAGTTCTTTTTATTGGTTATCTTTGGATTTCTTTAGTCGCACTTTTTCTTCCATTTTTCACATATTAACCTTTTTTTTCCATCCAAAATCTGTGTTGCTTGACACAGTAAACGAGACTTTATATAACTGAAGCTATAGCTGCAATATTTCAGGTGACAGATCTCTATATGACACAGTTGGTCCACTCTTGGATGTAATGGGAAAGGTATTTCTTCCTGTAACTTTTTGCTTCCTTAAGGACCATTTCTTATTTCTTATTCTTAATTTTGTTTTATCCTCACTGTAATTTCAGTCAAGATTTTACCTTGGGGATGTTGGAAATGGAGCTGCAATGAAGCTTGTTGTTAACATGATCATGGGAAGGTTATGCAACTTTCTTTCTAGATAATTCATGTTGTTTTTATGCCTTCTTTGAGTAATTTGATTATTAATGGTTTTTTCGTGGTCTTTTAAAAATTTGCAGTATGATGGCATCTTTTTCTGAAGGATTACTTCTTAGTGAGAAAGTGGGACTGGACCCAAGTGTACTGGTAGAGGTAGTCCCTAGTTCAAGACAGATCTTATTAAACATTAAGTTCTATCTGGTCATTCACAGATCCCATGTGAATTATATCAGTTGTTGTTGTTGTTTGTTCCATTAATTCAATAATGCATGAGGAGAATGGGATTTTAGAGAATTTAACACTATTAAGGAGTACTAGGGCTTGTTTGGTCCGGTTCTTTGGAAACACAAAATGGTTTGAACAACTTTAAAAAAACAGTGTCTAGAATTAGGTTTTTTTTTTGGCTCAGTTGAAACTATCAACCAAGTTACCAAACAAATTTTCAATCTGTTCTCTATTTTTCAGGAAACTCTTAGCCACTTGGGGGTGGGGGGTGTTGATGCAGGAGTAGAATGAAAACAGAGGATGACAGACGAAGGGGGTGAGAAGGGAGAGTGAATAGATAGGAGACGGGTTGAAAAAAGCAAGAATAGAAATGGGAAGAAGAAGAGCAGAGAGAAATCTTAAGATCAATATACCCAAAAACTGACTGGCGAGTTCTGTTAGATGCAGCCTTTTATAGGCAAGCCCTAAAAGAAAAATAAATTGAACTACCCAATAAATACTAAAAATATCTAGTAAGCACTAAAATGAAAATATGAAAATATCCCTAATAAATGTCCCTGTGCCCACGCTTGATGAAGATGCAAAACCCCTAGCGATCTCCATCCCGGGCGGGGTGGGGAATAATTCCCCTAGAAAATGTTACTCATAATTTTTCCAGTTTCTTTTTTTTTTTTGGTAAATGTCTTTTTGTGTTAGTAGAGTCTAAATGTTTATGTATGCTCGCCCGCGCGCGTGTGTGTGTGTGTGTGTGTGTGTGAGAGAGAGAGAGAGAGAGAGAGATTACATAAATCATGTTGTAGAAGAAATAAATTTATACCCTTGAAAAGTGGAAAGAAAGTAAAATTTTAGGTTGATTTTTATTTCTGAAGGGAACTGGCTATGGGAAAGTTTTATTGTTGTACTAATAACCCCAAAAAACTTTTGATTTAGTCAATGTGGTGGGAACATTTAAGATGTAATTCATGAGGTGCTACTTCATTTAAACATTATAGTGGATTTCCCCATAGATTTAAGCATTTTATTTGGAAGTGTTTACCATTGATTTCAATATGATAAGGCTTGAATTCTTTGTTCTGAAGAAACAAATTTGATGAGAAGTCATAATTTATAAGTAAATGTGAGGTCTGTACCAAATTTTGCACCCTGGTGATTTTGCAGGTAGTCTCACAAGGTGCCATAAGTGCACCAATGTTCTCAATGAAAGGTCCATCTATGGTTCAATCCCTGTACCCCACTGCTTTTCCCTTAAAACATCAACAAAAGGTTCGTATGGTACATGGATTGCCAAAAATATTTAGATCTACAGGTATTGTAACAGTGAGTTGAATTTTTTTGGCAGGACCTACGGCTTGCTCTGGGACTAGCTGAATCTGTGTCCCAATCTACTCCAATTGCAGCGGCTGCAAATGAACTCTATAAGGTCGCAAAATCTCATGGCCTTAGTGATCAAGACTTCTCAGCAGTAATTGAAGCGCTAAAAGTAAAATTACAACAACAAACGAAACAGTAAAACTTCGTTCTTTGTTTGTTTATGAAAATTTAATTGCCTTAAGCATGCCAGTTTAGGCAAAAGAGGATTTGTTTGAATGCTTAGGTTTGCCTTTCCCCAGTGCAAGTTACACCTTCATTTGTAATCCTAGGGTTCCATTTTTATTGTCTTGTGACTTCTTTCCTGAGACAGTCATTTATGAATACGATGCATACATCTGTATCCCATCTGATCAGTTCATGTAGACAAGTTTCCTCTCTCTCTCTCTCTCTCTCTCTCTCTCTCCATTTACTTTTCCATGTTGAGTGTTTGAGCAGTTTATGGTCTTGGCCAAAAAGTTGAATCAGGTCATGTTATTGAGAAAAAGCATTGAAAACATTAGTTGTTTTTAGAGCATTGCATGTGCTTCAATTGGAGTTTGATTGTGAATTGCTTTAATGAGATTAGGAAGCAATTGTCAGGGCTCATTACTTGAATATTAAGTGCAACTCATTCATGGCTTGCAGATAAAGGGCCATGCTTATTTATTTATAAGTGAAGTTGAATGTAATTAATTGTAAGGTACGTAAAAATCAACTACCTATTATTTTAATTACATTTTGTTATGTATATATATATATATTATTTGTATATGTTCATATACCAGCATGAGTTGTTTCTGGGACATCACAATTGTTAGGAGATGAGAATAAAAATGGATTATGATAGTTTTCTATAGCTTGAAAAACTGTCTGTATATATATATTTTTATTTTTTATTTTCCCATCCAAGTGACTTTAAGTACATGCTCACCATGAAAGCTCCACCTAAAGAATATCATGCCCTGTCATTGACTCATTAGATAGTGAATTTACTATATATATATCAGTTTAGAAATCATTATGTGTGATTTAATCCAACAGCTTGCAATTTGGAGAGTTGACCTGACATCACTTGAACCACTAAAAACTGGTTTTTATTTTCATAAAGAGTTGACAGAACATAATTTAATTTGATTTACACTATTGTTCTTCATTTTCATAATCTGCCGGAACAAGCAAAATGGATGACAGAAGTACCTTATCACATCATTAACATTTATCTAGATTAGTCTATGGGACATCTCTCTCATGGGTGAGGACTGAACCCACTAATCCAGTGTCAACATGTAAGCTACCAAATGTTTTAAAGTAAAGTTGATGGGTGTTTAGTTGGAATTAAACATCAATGACTAATCACCCATCGTTTTATTTATTTATTTTTACTTATTTATTTATTTATTTATTATTTGCAATTATTTTTTATTTTATTTTTAGAGTTGAGAGAGAAAGATTTGATTAGAAAAACAAAATATTAAAAATTTTGGAATTATTAGATGATAATACTAGTAAATTTTGGAATTATTTGTGAAAATTCACCATTTTGAAGGTGCGTGTAAGCACATGATAACCATTGATGGCGCCACCACGCAGGAGTTGATACGACACGTTGAGGTGCGGGATTACCGCTAGTGCGCGTGAAAGCGTATGGAAGAGTGGGATTACCACTTGAGGTGCATGGTGGTGTAGTCATGAAGCTGATCTGACACGATCATTTCTGAACGAGATATCTCGTTAAACATGAACGAGGCATCTCATTAAACAAGAAGGTTTGTTAAACGAGGTTTGCCTAGACGGGGCTTCTCTAAACGAGGCATCCCGAAGGAAGACTTAGACAACGAGGCTTCCCTAGATGGGGCATATGAAGATCTTGGAGTGCAGAAGCTTGTTGGCGGAGCATATGAAGATTTTTATGAAGATATTGGAGTGCGGAAGCTTGTTGGTTGACCACTGCCCACGAATAAAACACGATAAACTGGTAGATTGTTTATCTGAGTATGTCGTCCATAATAAACTGGTAGATTGTTTCACCTAGACTCTCCTCGGCACAAATACGTGTTAGAAATAAAGAGAGTATATAACTCTCTATTGTATTAATGTGTAAAATATAAGAATATATAGAAATTATGTAGGAGGTAAACCTAAACCCTATATGATTAACCTAAACTTTATATGATAATCCTATAAATATAGAATATATTCTAAAAATACATAATAAAAATATATTCTAAAAATACATAATAAAAATACATAATAAAAATATATTCTAAAAATACATAATAAAAATATATTCTATAATATATTGATAGGAAGGGAAATAAATGTTTGCTTGGTTTTAATTTTGATCCCTTGTGTGTCAATAATGTTATCGGAGGAAAGGGACAAATGCAAGAGATCCCCACCCATCTTTGCCTTCCATCCACTTTTAGAAGGAAAGAATAGAAGGAAATATTCTTCCTTTGATCCTTTTCCGTAGAAATTATATTCCTCTCCCTCATTTTTCTTTCCTCTGCCTATTCTGTCTTTTACTAAAATGCAAATGCTATTATTGTGTGCCAAGAGCGAGGAGGAGTTGGAAGAAAGGTACTCATGCAACTAAATTTGTAACACACACATCCACACATATATTAATATATATATATTCGAGACTAGTTAATATCCCATCTTTCTTCAATTATTTGAACAAGAAAAGTCAAGGACATTCTTTTTCGTGTAAAAGCAATTTCAATATGTCATGGTCATTTTAGGATATGAAAAATGACATAACAAGTCCCCCCTTTCTTATCTTTGTAGCATAGATATTTAATATGAAAAATGAGGTAACAATATATTTTTTTTTCCATGTTTTTAAATATAATATAATAAACTCAAAAGAATCAAATACAATTCATGAAGTGGATGGAATAAATATTCGACATTTGTAAATCATTCATAAATCCAAAGTGATTTTTCATTATTAAAAAAAAAAAAGCAAAAAAGGAGAGAATAGAATAAAATTATTATTTCATTTCTTCACTCTTAGAATTAGTCAAACATTTTTTAAAAATATAAAATATAAAAAAATCTTGTGGTCGATGAATTGTTAGATGCCTCATTTGTCAATGGCATTCAAGGTCATGGGCCTCATGTCATGAAGAAATCTATTCACATTTATTTAATCATTTTGGTCATTACCAATTTTAAATCGAGCCCTTCAATTGCCTAATCGTAACTCGCCACGTGTCCAGCAACCTAGGTC
>JAOTQH010000011.1:745393-756972 GCA_025631255.1 Cornus kousa | reverse complement strand
CTTTAAAAAAAAAAAAAAAAAAAAAAAAAAAGAAAAAGAAAAAAGAAAAAAAGATTTGATTATAGCTAGTGAAAATAGTCCATGTCTAGCTGCCTTATCTCTGGGTATGTACTGGACCAATATGCACCTTTTTGTACCCTTAAAACATGAAAGCTTTGCAGCTGTAATCCAACCCCTGATTTGCTCTCTTTGCCATAATAAAGTGAAGACGCTCCCAGATTGAGCTTGTGCATTGGATCAAGAATGCAAACCTCAAAGCCCTAATCTAACATTTGAAAATTTTAGCTCACACGAGTGTTTTTCTTTTTGAATTTACATATTTGTTTTGATCAACTTCAAACGGATTAATATTGGGTCTATTTGATTGAATTTTCCAAAAACAGTTTTGAAGGGAAAAAAAAAAAAAAACTACTCCCTATATTAATATCTATAAGTTACCAATGGCCTGGTGATATATATAGAGAGTTTGAATCTCAAAAGGACAAAAGTGTTAGTGGGGGTGTGTTTCTTGCCATTAAAAAAAAAAAAAAAACTAAAGTTGAAACATTTTCAAAAAGTTGGATAAGCATTCATAAATAACTAAAACTTTATAGGTGAGTTTGTAACCTTTCATAGAATTTAGGTAAAGTTGTAATTTACCATAAAGAAAATTACAACAACAAAAGTAATATGATAAATTACAGGCATATTCATATTAAAAAATATATGCCAACATAATGGTCTCATTCAGATTTTGTTTAATAATTGTTGATAGATATTAAATGAATTAGTCACTATTTTTCCGCCTTCAAAATAAATTTTTTATATATATTTTTTGTTGCATACATCATCTAATTGAATTCAGAATGTCTAAGTTTACAATTCAGGACTTCTTATGGACTAAAGTGCAAGTTTATTAAATCATAAGCTTTGAAAAACAGTGAGTGTAATTTTTTAATATAAAGTGATTTTTGTAATTTAGTTAAACTTAATAGAAGGTTAATGCAATTTACTAAAAATAATAATTAAAATGTTAATTATATATAAAGGTGTGAAAGAGGTCTCTGCTTCGATTGGATCAAAGCGCGAGTGGAGATATCATTATGCCTCCCCTTTCCCCTTCGTCTTTCTCTCTCTCTCCTCTGTCTTCCTCTCTCCAACTCTGCAACCCAAAACCTCCATTAAGCTAGATTTCTAGAGAGAAAAATTCTCAAAACCCTAGAGTTTACATATTTTTCCAGTGATCTCTCACAACAATCTATTTTCCCCCTTTCTTCATTCCACAAACAAAATCGTTTCTACATCCTATGGTCGTGTGTGTGGCCACAAATTTGTTTTCCCGTTGATTTCTGATCATCGTTTTGATCAAGGGTTTGGACTTTGGACGGTTCAATTTTCGCTTTATTTATTTGTTTTTAATGATTTTTTTTTTAGCTAGCGTTGAATTGTAGATAGGGTTCCGTTTGAGCGTTGATTTTGTGACTTTTGATGGAACCTCGTGTGGGTAATAAGTTCCGTCTCGGCCGGAAGATCGGTAGCGGCTCGTTTGGAGAGATCTATCTTGGTATATTGCAATTCTCGCTTTTCATTGTTCTCTATTGTGAATGTTAATTTTTCTTTTTTTCTTTTTTTTCTTTTTTTTCAATTTGATTTTTATTTTGTACATTTTTACAGGCACTAATATTCAAACAAATGAAGAAGTTGCTATTAAGCTTGTAAGTTCCCATATTACTATGAATTCTGTGTTTTTGTGTTCTTTCTTTTCTTTTCTTTTTTTCCTTTCAATGTTGTGCCCGTGGTTAAGAAGTTTTACGTTCTTTTCTATTTCTGATTGAATTATTATTATTATTATTTTTTTTTTTTTGAGTTCGTTAAGTTGGAGGTTGCAAATTTCTGTTTATGGCGTCTTTGATATATTTTTCACCTATGGAAGCTTGCGCATACACACCCAATGTGGCACATGCCAGCACACAGACAAATTTATTGCATATGTGGTGAGGGTATAGTCAAGTGATCAATGCGTGACAAGAATTTAGCTTCAAATCAGAGGGGATTTTGGATTAGTTGCACCTTAATACTTTGAGTCTATGGCTGTGTTTTTGAGATATTAAGTTCAAGATCACCTGCTTTGCATAGTTATTGGGTTGTGCAAATTTCATCTAAGACAGGAATGAAGCAGATGCCGAATGTCTTATCATTAGTTTGTTGTTTGAACTTTGAACTGTCCTGCTCAACTGCTTTCTTTCTTCTAAATCGCATTATGTTTGATGATTTGAGCTGATTAGGGCCCTGATATTATCATGGTTTAGCTAATACTATTATTATGTTGTGATTGATGAGATTTTTAGTTGGTATTTATCTAGATTTTAGAGTGAATATATTTGGTGTTAGAACTTGGGATAGTTTTAGTAAATAAGGAAGTGTTCTTGTGATAGAAACTGCATATTTTTGAGCTAACATTTTCCATCTTCAAGAAATACAGTTAAGGTGCTAATTTTTGGTACTTTAGTTATAGGATATTTGTGGTAAACTGTTGTGTGATCATTTTTTTACCATTAAATTAGCAGTTGGTTTCTGATTTTATGTTTTCTCTGTCTGGATTTGGCCCAAAGTTTGATTTTTTACACGGGTTGCATTAACTTTTGAACTTGTGATGATGGGGTTTAGGAATTAAAGGGTTTGTTGATTGAATCCTAGCTTGTGCATATACAACTTTGCATTGTTTGATCAAATCAAAAGAAGTGGCTGGCAGGGAGCAAGAAGGGGTCGTCAGCTGGTTTCTATAGCTCTACTAAGCAAATAATTGCTTGCTTCCTTCTGAATATGTAGCTCTACTTAGCTTATAATTGCTGGCTGCCTTTAGTTGCGAATAACGTGTGCATGTAGCATAGGAGAAGAGAAGCTAGCTATCCTCGTTTAGCCCCATCTGTATCTATAGGTGGCAAATGTCAAGAGCTGATAAGTGAAGAGCTGATAAGTGATGAGTATGGTAATTGTATTGGGGGCCGGTTCCTTGATGCTGTGCGTTCTGCCAGGTTCAGCTCTCATGTAAGCCCCACCTCACATAGAAAAGGGGGACCTCTTCTATAGAAGAATCAGACTGCTATAAAGTACTGCTATAATTATGCCAGAGTGAAAGAGAGAGAAGAAATGGCGGCCTGGGGAATATATTAGACACTTCTTATGTTCTCGAGTAAGTGAGCTTAAGTAAAAACCCAACCTGACAACCCAACAATTCCCCCTGGATGGCATTAATGTCACAAGTGGGAAGGGATTAAATCGGTCATTCATCAGATACATCTTCCGTGATCCATTTCATGCCTACACTAATTAGTTATCAAAAGACTTACTTTACAAAGGTAACATTAACCTTGCGGTTCTCTGTAACCGTCCTGGATCGGCCTTGCTAATGCCCCTAGTGCTTATCATCTATGCTGGATATAGAAGGGGATTGATTTCTTTGCTATAGTATTATTTGAACTCATTTTGCATGTTGAATTAATACATGCTTGAATTTCTTCTTCTTTTTTGTTTTGTTTGTTTTGTTTTTGTGGCGGTTGTTGTTGTTTGTTTGGTGTGAAAACTTTGTTGTTGGCATTGAAATTTTTTTCCCCTAGTTGAAACAAACACCCACTTTGCCCCTATAGGACACTTTGGAAGGTGAAGAAGTACTACTAGGCTACAATCCCTTGGTCAATGAATAGTTTCACCCATGAATTTTCAATTGTGTTTCTTATATACAGGAAAATGTCAAGACAAAGCACCCCCAGTTGCTGTATGAATCGAAGTTGTATAAATTACTACAGGGAGGAAGTAAGGATATTTACTAGCTTGCTGCCTTCTTTTTTCTTTTTCTTTTTTTTTTTTTTTGGCCTCACTGTAATATTTTCTAGTTCATATCCTTATCAGTGAAATTTTTTTTTGGCAGCTGGAATTCCAAATGTGCGATGGTTTGGGGTTGAAGGGGACTATAATGTTCTTGTGATGGATTTACTGGGACCTAGTCTTGAAGATTTGTTCAACTTTTGTAGTAGGAAGCTGTCCTTGAAGACTGTCCTTATGCTCGCAGATCAGATGGTAGGATTTCTTCTACTGCATAAATACCGTGGTAACAATAAAGGCACCTCTGTTTATTGTTTTATGGCAATCTATTCTTTCAGATAAACCGGGTTGAATTTGTCCATTCCAAATCATTCTTGCATCGAGATATTAAGCCAGATAATTTTCTTATGGGATTAGGGAGGCGTGCAAATCAGGTTTGAATTGAAAGTTGTCCCCTCCTTTTCTTTTTTCTATTTGCTTTGAGGATCTGCATTAATTCCTTGTTTGCTATTTAATTGCATTTAGGTCTACATAATTGACTTTGGTTTGGCTAAGAAGTACAGAGACTCCTCAACCCATCAACATATTCCTTATAGGTGAGCTCCTTTTGAACTATTTAATGGGTGAGTGGGTTCAAATACTTGTATTCAAAGGATCTGGTCTTTCATAGGTCTGGAGCCAATTGATACGTTATCCTGATCGATTTGCAATTTATTTTGCTCTTTGACATGCTATGTTTTGTTTTGTGGAATTAGATGGGCTCCACCACCCTTTTGGCAAGGTGTAATAAGGGAGAGTTTGTCCCACATTGGATCCGGATGGGAGAGTGATTGGGTATATATGGGTCGGGTGTTTCCCCCACCTAATAGCTTAGGCTTTTGAGTCAGATTGCGAAGAACCCACCCGTGACGGTATCAGAGCCAAACCCAGTTCTTGATTTGGTGTCACGCCAAGCGCCCGGCCCGGAGGGCATCCTGGAGGACAACTCGGGTAGGCAGGGTGGCCCAACCCGCAGCAATGGCGTTGCGAGTTCGGGTGGGGGAGAATGTAATAAGGGGGAATTTGTCCCACATCGGATCCGGATAAGAGAGTGATTGGGTATATATGGGTTGGGTGTTAGCCCTACCTAATAGCTTAGGCTTTTGGGCTTTTGGGTCGGATCGCGAAGCACCCACCCATTACACAATGGGTGAACAAAATTATTATTCCATTCTTTGGCTCCTCAATTTTGTCAACCTATTATTAGTTTTCTTGCTCTTATAGATTTTATTGTACCATGATGAGTTCCGATTGTTGCGGCCCCTGAAACGGTGCAGGATACACGTAACATTTAATGTATTGGCCTATGTACATTTTATTATGAGCTAATGAAATGTGTTTTATATTTTTGTTTGTTTGAAAAAATTCTAAATATGTTGATGCTGCTGCAAGAAAACTTTAGCACCTATTAATTCAATTTACTTTGTAATTTTTAATACACCAAACCTCCCTCAATTAGCTTACAAATGAAGACAGAAGGAAAATTTGGGGGAGGCCTGGCACACTGATTTATATTATATGTCTGTTACTGATCAGATGAGGATAAGGTGTCATACCCTGTAGGAAGCAGGAATTTTAGCTAAGTAGGGTGATGCTGATAGTGTTGACTGTATCTTGAACATTCTGGTGAATTCCCTTTTATCTCATGTTTCTGATCTGGTTCATGTATGTTTCATTAATCAAAATTTGGGTTTTCTGTCGAGCTTAAATTTCAAGTGAGGTTATAGTTTATGGCTAGAATAATGGGAGTTCTTAATGGGTGGAAATTATTCCGTACATGTGGATTGCATTTGATGAATGGTTGTATGTCACGTCATTACCATTTTATTACTTCTGAGCATCGAATTATATAATCTTTTCTTCTCTTTTATTTTTGGTCTTTGACTTCCATACTTTTCCTGACACTTGAGTATCTGAGCTTGTTTACATGACCCCGATGTTAGTGTGTTAATTTTGATATTATGTATCATGTAAAAGACAACAGTGACTCTTCAGAAGTTGGACATATGAGTGCAGTATGTTACAAGTTCTGCAATTATTGTTGCTGCTTCTTTTTGTGCTTGATTGGTTGTTTATATTCTGGTCTCACTAAGAATCAAAGTATTCGCTAGTCATCCTGTTTTACATGCCTCGTTTTTGTCAGGGCTCCTTGTACTATTTTACTAGATGATTTAGTTATCAGAGATGCCAGTTTCTGTTCCCTTTTTTTTTTTTTTTTTTTTTTTTTTTTTCTCCTCTTGAATATAATGTTTCCAAATAAAATGCAGAGAAAATAAGAATTTGACGGGCACTGCAAGATATGCAAGCATGAATACTCACCTTGGCATTGGTATGTAATGGCAGTTTTTATTTTTTATTTTTTTATTTTTTATCCTTTTGTTAATAAAGCACAACCTCTTTCTGTGTAATGTAAGTATTATCCTTTGGCTAATTTTTTTTTCTCCCATGTTTCTCTTGTACTACTGCATAGAACAAAGTCGGAGGGATGATTTAGAATCACTTGGTTATGTTCTTATGTATTTCTTAAGAGGAAGGTACACAATCATTTGCTGCTTAACTTCATTATTTTATTGATTTTCTATTATGTGCTTGTTTATTTATGACCACATATGTTTGTAGTCTCCCATGGCAGGGACTGAAAGCAGGAAATAAGAAACAAAAGTATGAAAAGATAAGCGAAAAGAAAGTATCAACCTCTATTGAGGTAATTTATGTTTTACAAGATAGATCGATGCAAATGATACATATTCAGCACCATGAAACTGACTGCAAAGCTAACTGCTTCTTCCTTAGGCCTTATGTCGGGGGTATCCCACAGAATTTGCATCATACTTCCATTACTGTCGATCATTACGGTTTGATGATAAACCAGATTACGCTTATCTGAAGAGAATCTTCCGGGACCTTTTTATTCGTGAAGGTTTGAGTTTTTTTTTATTATTATGTATCCTTTTGGTTTTGGAAAGATTAAAGGTCGGGCTTTTAATTTCAATGTTGCACACTCAATAGATGAAGGTTGTTACTTTCTTTTTGCATCAGGCTTTCAGTTTGATTATGTGTTTGATTGGACTATTTTGAAGTATCAGCAATCTCAGCTTGCCAATCCTCCTTCCCGTGCACTTGTATGTGACATAGTATAATTAGTTTTTCCCCCTTCTTTTGGCCTTTGCCCCTTATTTTGGCCCCTTCAATGGAAATGCTTTGAATAGTAAGATGTTGTGGACAGGCTGCTGGTGCTGGAACGAGTTCTGGAATGCCCCATGCAGTTGGCAATGTCGATAGGCAATCAGGTAATTCTCTGCATTTTCCTTTCTTATATTAAGTTTTACCGAGTGAAATCCAATTGCATGTTCTTGAAACCGACACATTTTCAACTTATTTGATTCTGTCATCCGGATAATGCATATTCTAATTTTCTGCGCATACCTTTGTGGGTTTTGACTTTTGATGTATGGTTATTTTGGACACACTGTCAAGTCTCCCACTTATTTAATGAGCTAATCTTCTATTCCCCTTGAACCTTTACGCCAATTTTTGTAATAAATATCTGATCTTATCCCAATGTTCTGGTTCCATCTATTGCTCTGAGCTTAATATGTATGCTGAATGTGTGATGCAGGTGGTGAAGATGGTAGGCCTACTGGTTGGTCTTCATCAAATCCAACACGTAGAAACACTGGACCACCTGTAAATACCGGAGGCTTGTCTAAACAAAAAAGTCCAGTTGCAAATGATTCAGCCATGGCCAAAGACAGTATTGTAAGTTTGTTTCATTTTTATTTTTATTGTCAAAAGATAGATGGGTGCTCTCTACCAATGTGTATGGAGATTCCCTTGCAACTGGGCTATATTACCCTTTGTTATCGGTTTAATTGTTTAGAACCTGTCTCAGCCCACCAACCTGCCTGAAGAAAATGAGTTTTGTTTAGTTTTATGCAGCGTGAGTTAGTTTTGGTGATCTAGTCCTATCTGATTAAATATGGGTTGTGTTTAGCCTCAAAACTTGCACAAGCTAAAGTGACCATTTATTTTTTATTTTTTACTTTTGTTTTTTTAAAAAATTATATATATTAGTTATATTTTCTTCTGTGTTTTTATGCATCCTTTAATAAGGAAAAAAAATGTATCTAGGTTGGTGGACTGTTTCGCTCTCCCTATTAGATCTTGTGACTAGGTTTTGAATCCAGCTGGAACTAGCTTTTGAACATGGCCTACTAGTGATCCTTGTCATCCATGCAATTATTTAGGTTTATTTTAAGTTCTCTTGGTTTTTGACAAGAATATGTTCGTTAACATGGTGATACAAGCAAAATGAATCTGATGCAAAACTATTCTCAAAAACAAAGTTTGTCCAATGTGCAATATTGGTCTATTTACTGAACAATGGAACTTTAACTTCCCCACGGAGTTCCTCACATGGGTTGCTTATTGTTTTATTTACTAGCTTGTTGATAACTTCCAATCTTGTTTCTTTCAATTAGCTAAGCCCTTCTAGACCAGCATGGCAGTTTCTGCTCGTGTTATGTGCATGTCTTATTTGTGCAGACACACCAGAGTCGATAATTGAATGGATTAGGGAAAGAAGTGCTTTACAGTTATGCCAAGCCTTTCTACTTGGAAGAGCAGTTTTTTATTATCTTTCTTGCTGTCAATGACTCAATATCTTTCTGCAACTTTGCTTGGATTGTTTGTGTATACTCAACGATACGGTCCACTAAGAAACAAAATCAAAACCCAAAGATCTCTTTTTGCAACCTTCCGATGGCATTCCTGTGAGTCTGTGACTACCTCTGCTGTCTTTGGTTGCCCGTCCAACTATAGCCTGGAATTTTGACCAAATTACTAAAAACCACTAAATTAACTAATAAAAAGTCTGTCCAGGAATAAAGTCCGAGGGGCTTGCTGTTCTGGCTTTCAGCTGGAGTGGAACTGCTTTAGCCAGAACAACTTGAAGTGAAAATGGAACTAAAGTTCTGGTTCTACTTGCTTAATGTATCTTAAAGATATAACAATTTAGTTAGTCCCTGACTTATTCTGTTGCTACATTTTGGTTGGTTGCTTGTGGTTGGACTCTTGCAGTTGTCTGGTTCTAATTTTTTGCGGACAAGTGGATCTTCGAGGCGACCTGCTGTCTCTAGCAGTCGTGACCCAGTGATTGCTGGGAGTGAATCTGATCCCTCTCGCCTCCGTGCCACTGGTGCAAGTCCAAGTGCACTTCGCAAAGTTTCTAGTTCTGCTCAAAGAAGTTCACCAGTTGTATCATCAGATCACAAGCGCAGTTCTTCTAGTAGAAACCCCTCTAACATAAAGAACTTTGAATCCACTCTTAAGGGTATTGAGGGCCTGCACTTTAATAACGATGAGAGGCTGCATTATTAGTTGTTGTCTCTATTCGACCCTCGTCTACTGTAAAAATTGAAATGGTAATACTTTGGCATGCACTTGGAGTGGAATCTGTTATTTTGTGGTGGTCTTTGAAGACAACTGCCAGTTGAAATATAAGGTGGTGCAAGTCGGGTAATGTTATACTAGAAACCATACAATAAGAGATCTTGAAAGAGTAGAGCAGAGCCCGACTATATCCCACCCAAGTTAGGCTTGTCAATAGAGTGTGAGTTGTTTTGGAATGGTTTCAGTTGTATTGTTGTTTTGATCCTTGTTTTCCGTCAGCTCTTATGTTCATTGTTCCGTCAATTCTATATGTTAACGACGTGGGTTATAAGCACTGTAAAACTGTAACTAGGCTATTTTATTGATTTTTGTGGTGCATTTAGATTTCCAGAAGACTTGGATATGAATATTATCTAAAACTGGACAAGGTTGTTTTGTTGATTATTTGGTTCATTTTGTTTTCCAGGAATCTCAAGGATTGAGATTATTTATTACTTCACCCGTACTGTGAAAATGAACTTACAAGCGTTTTAGTAGATGTACAGGTGAAGTGTTATATTTTCTAAGACGAAGTACCAAGGTGAAACATAGAATTTGACGAGAGTTGTCTTGGCCAAAGCAAGTTTTGTGCAATTGATTTTGTAATTTTATTTTCTTGATGTCTCTGTTTGCTTAACCATACCAGTTTTCAGACCTAACCCTATAGGGTTTACTGGAGGATGTGGCTTCAAAGCTTTTAGAAGCTCTTTATCATATCGCTTCACACAGCATCTGATGTTTGTCGAGAGGCATACAACAAATTCTGTAAACGTTCTTATGGTTTTGCAACCTTTACTTTAAATGTAGCATGCTGATGTAGATTGGTGCAATCCTTTTATACTTGTGATTGTGAATCTGCAAGCACGCATTCATTGATACACAAACTTCGACAAAGCCCGCATTCCACTCTTAGGTTTTTTAACAAGTACAGTTGATATGGTACTTGCGTGAAACTATGAAACTAATCCTCTTCGAGCATCTAACATATAACAACTAATTCTCTGCGAATCATTGGATGAAGATGTCTGAATAGCTTTGTATATATATGTAAATTATTGAAGGGATTTCTCCTGCCTCTACAGTCGGACTAATTCCCTTCGAACGCCTATCATATAGCAACCAATTCTCTGCAAAGCATTGGATGGAGCATATATATGTAAATTATTGAAGGGATATCTCCTGCCTTGCTCTCCTATCAAAAGTTTTGATTGTGGAGGTTTGAGTGTGCAAGTGGCAATTGTTGGAGTAACTTTATTGTCCTGACTCATGAATTCTGTTCTAATTCTTGTTTCTAATTCTTCCCTGCAAAGTTAGTCCCAAACTTTTGGACCATATTTCTTATTCCTTTTCCACAGCAATCCAAAATTTTACGCACGAGAAATGGTAATTCCCTTGTTTCAATAGCTGGTGCGTATATGTATTCACTCTCGTTTACCACCAATTTTTTGTACGCAGTGTCAGCAGAAGTCTCTAATAAGAGAAACCATGTGTAACTATGAGAGACTAAAACCAATAACCGTATGATTTAGGAGTCTTACAGCCTGTTGGTAAGGAGTCAAATGTAAGGAAATGACGGAGTATGGGAGCCTTTTTATTCATTTAGTAGAGGAAAAGAATAGAGGGAAAGGAAGGCAAAGAGAGAAGCTCCCTAGTATGGGGAAAAATACATTTTTCGTTCTTTATGTTCTTTTTGACAATATAAATATATATATTTCATCTTTAATTGTTAAAGTACAAAAAGGCCATGTCATGTTATATACCAATCCTTGTCTTCATTTCTTTTTGGTTCTCTAGAGGTACATCTTCAGGCCCTACAGTCTAGTTGGGCCTCTTCTTTACCTCTGATGGTGGGTTGTGGGTTAAGCCCAATCCGTGACTTAAGGTGTGAACACAATTCTGCTTGGGATCCTAGTGGGTTGGGCCGAATGAATTATATTAGCCCACGGCCTCGATATTCTGGTCGCCATCTCCACTCTCCTACATGCCAGGCGTCTTCTTCCGGTATTTCGACTGTTGAGTCTTTTAATCTTTTTCCAGTGCTTCTCCTGGTGTGTTTTATCATAATTCTTTACGTGTTTTGGTTTGGAATTGTCAAGGGGTTGGTAACCCTATCACTGTTCGCCAACTACAACATCTTAAACGGGTTTACTCCCCAGATATAATTGCTCTCATTGAAACCAAAATTGAATTGCGAAAACTTCAAAGGTTGAGAAAACGTTTACAACTGGATTTTGTCTGGTGTATAAACTCTGTGGGAGCGGCTGGGGGTATTGCTTTGTTTTGGCGGCTTGATCAATTGTTTTGAATCG
>JAOTQH010000011.1:721895-740383 GCA_025631255.1 Cornus kousa | reverse complement strand
GTTCTGCCCTGTGGTGCTGCCAATGTGACTTCGAGCTATACTCATATAGCTTGTGCTTTACTTAAGGGGAGGGGTAAAATGGAAATCAAAAGGGTAAAATAGGGGTTTTTTTTATTTACTTTTTTTGTCAAAAAGTTATTAGAATGGTTTATATGCACTTTTTTTTTTAATTTTATGAACTAATATGCACATTTTTTAATAGTAAGATCTAGTTCTGCACAAACCGTTTTTTTTTTGCACTTAACCCAATTTTAATTATTGCCAACTTAATAGATCATATAAATATCTTATTGAATATGTCTTGTATATTGAATATAATAAACTTATTTATTGACGTCCTCATAAAATATATTTACTACTTTCATCGAAAACAAATTTGATAAGAAAATAAATAATTCTCTAAATAATAATGAATATTAAAATTAGAGTGAAGCAATATCAAATGGATCAAATATTGTATGGATTAGGTTAAATAATATATGAATTAGGTTGGTTAATGGATAGGATTTAGATTCCAATTCAATATGAAAAATTTAAATATGGGTTGAAGATCTATTTCATAACTCAATTCAACTCTTAATTTTGAATGGATTAAATGTTTATTCAATTAAATTTGTTTGATAATGGAATTTGAATATCACTAAAAATACTATCAGGAAGAGTATCAGCTAAAATTTAAGGGACTTTAAATCACTTATCACTGAAATTGAAAAGTTTTAGAAATATAAAAAAATATTTATTTTTTAATTATCACTTCAAATCTTCAGTATTTAAAATTATCGCTACTTAATTTTCAATTTTATTGATAGCTTGTTAATGTATTAACTAAATAATTCGGATATAAAAAATGGTCCATTCGAACCAACCAACAAATATAATAAATGATGTATATGTTAACATATGTTCTCTAATGCTTTAATATATAATACTTACATATTCATCAAAATGTTTCTTTAAAAAAAAAAATTTATATAATCATTATTTGCCTAATTTTTTAATATTAATTTTTTTAAGAAAAAAAAAAACACACAAAACGCACCCTTAATGGATTAATAACAAATTAAATATAAATTCATGAATTATTAGTCAGATTACTCTAATCAGATTGGATCAAGTAATAATTTTATCAGATTGAAATCGTATCAAATCTAACTTGGTTTGAAATCCGATCCGTTTACGGCGCAAGTATGATTCTCTCTCCCAAGTCCCAATTATTTTACCCTTTCTTTCAATCCAAGCAATCATGTAAGACCCATATGGAAAATTGGGTCAATCTATAAGGATCAACGGTGGATGATCAAGCAAAGTATTTGGATCAGGATGAGATAATCACAGGGAATCAGGCTTTCTCATCTCACTTCTCATTAATCTGACTTTTTAATTTTAATTTTTATTTATTTGTTTTGTTTTATGGTATCTTGTGACTTGTGTGAGTCCTGTGACCTCCCCCATTGCATTCGCAGTAACACGTGTCCCTTCTTGAAGTTTGTCTCATAAAAACTCCACGAGGACTTGTAGTCCTGTAAGCACCATCTTAACTTTTTCTATGCACTGCATTGATTGAAGTTAGATAATTGAGTCAACACGTGTCATGAAATGGGGTGCAACCCACAATAAAAAGCATTTTCACAAAACTCTCTCTCTCTCTCTCTCTCTCTCTTCTCTCTCTCTAGGCCTCCCCGAGCAGCAAGAAAAAAATCTAGGGAAGAGGCATTACTAACCATTACTTGGAGTTTCAGGTCGTGGATTTCTCAATTGGTAAGCAGCTTTCAATTTTTTCTCTCTAATTATTTGTGAATTTTCATTGTTTTAAGATGTTCAAGGACTAAATTGTATCAGACCCATATGATTGTATTTCTTCTTTTATACAATTTGTTGTGAGAGATTGTTTGATTTTTTCATGTGTTTTCTGGAAGATAGAAAAGTAAAGAAGACCCATATTTCAAGGGCTGATATGGGTTGCCTCAGATGTATGAAACCCAAGTTTTTGGTAGAAAAAGGCAGCTTTTTTGGGATTTCCTTGTGATTCTTGAGGATAGTTCCTTTTTCCTAGGTTATTTCACATGATCCCCTTTTGCTTTACCTCCTGATGTTATGGATAAGGGTTTGTTTTTTGATTTTTCTGATGGGTTTGTTTATTTAAGGGTTGGTGGTGGGGGTAAGAATTTAGAAATTCTGGTTGGTTGTCACTGTTTCTAATATCTAGTCTCTAGGTCAACTCAAATCCGTTCATTGCTTGATTTGTTATTATATGGAATGTTAGATCCATTGTTCTGCACCAGATCTAATAATTTCCCATTTTCATTTTGCTTATCTTTGTTTCATTCCCACTTTTAATTTGATCTTAGAGATGTACTTTGTGTTTCTTGTATTCTTTAACATAGAGGCTGCACATCTTTAGCTCTTCCAACCTCTTGTGTGAAAAAGTACTTTTTGATCTGTTGTTCAATTGGTGGGTCATTGAAGCTTTTTCTATGGAGGGGAGATTCAGAAACCTATAAGTTTTGTCACTAGATTCATTGCCTGGAGGAGATGAAGAAGGGGCTGAAAATTGTTAAATAATGTGAGTTTTGGAGAGTTAGGAGGTACCCACTTGTTATCACTACACGAAGTGCGGGATTGATGGAAGAGATGCCTTCAGCGGCTGCAGTTACACTTAGCTTAAGTAACGCAGTCTGTGATAGCTCTGGAATTGGAAGCCCTGTGGAAGTGACACGACTCAAGCTGGTGACGGAAACAGCAACCTTGTTATCAAGTCCTGCATTGGTGCTGCCTGCAGAGTCTGTTTCTGGCTGGGATGGAAATGGCACTGATCTGAAGAGTGACGTTAAGAGGGAAACCATGGGAGCCCGAGAACGGGAGAGTGGAGAAAAATCTGATTTGTCAGAGATGATACCCAAAAATGGAAGCAGTTGGATTGCTAGTGATCCCATGATCCAGGAAACTGTGGAAGATGTAATTTTGTCTCTTGGAGATGATCCTTGTGGAACTAATAGTGAGGATTTGTTAGGTTTTGATGTGAGTCCCAAAATAAGCTTGCCAGTAGCTGTTGAAATTGAGGAAATTGGAAAGGGTCAAATAGTTGCCAAGGTTATTAGTTTGGAGGAACCAAGTATTGGGCATGAGCCTATTACTGTTGATATCCTGACTGTTCAGTCAAGCCAACGCGAAGAGGATTCTAATGGGTTCAACTTAAAGGCATCTGTGCCGATTCTTCAGTTGTCTAGGGAGAAGAATATTGGCAAAGGTTGCGGTAGGAGTGTCTTTGAACTGGACTATGCGCCTCTTTGGGGTTCTGTGTCCATCTGTGGGAAAAGATCCGAGATGGAAGATGCTATTGCCTCTGTGCCTCGATTATTGAAAATTCCTATCAAAATGCTTATTGGAGACCGTGTGATTGACGGAATGAGCCAAAGTTTGAGTCACTTAACTGCTCATTTTTTTGGAGTATATGATGGTCATGGAGGTTCCCAGGTTTGTCTGGTTCCTTACTTTTTCTTTCTTTCTTGTAATTATTGGTTCCTTACTTTTTCATGTATCCTCCTTAGTTCAAATTCAATGTCTTCAACTTCCTTAACGGGGAAATAAATAATTCAATATATTCAACTTGATAATTTACTTCTTTGAGAGCAATATGAAATAATTCTCTGAATTTTAATTTTTTTTTTGAATTTTGTAATTTGTTAATTATTCATGAATGGTCCATTTTTGTAATATATTTATCTCAAATATTGTATATAACTGAACTTATTTTGAAATTTTATGCTATTCTCAAAGATTACAATATGATAACATGTACTCCTCTCGACAGTTTGCATTATTTCAAATCACACTACTCATACTGAAATTTCATTGAGAAATGTCTAATTTTTTGAACAACGGTTCTGAAGTAGCTTTTGAGTACCACTATGATTAATATGAGGATTGTTTACTACTCTGAATAATATGAGGATTGTTAAATGAACTTTAAAAAGAGAAAGAAGAAGGGCATATGAAACTCAATACTACAAAACAAAGCTTTATCCCGACCATTATGTTGGCTACAGGAATCCTATTTTGCTCTTTACTGCTGTCTGAGGCAATAAATTCAGTTCTGTCGCTACTGCCATCTATATCCTTACTGTCTCAAGTGACATTAATTTTGATCTTCCCTTTTCACTGTCATAACTCTAAAACTGTACATGTGTTTTCACATCCTAAATTTGTTTCATAATTTGGAGGTATTTTTTCATTTAGGTTGCACATTATTGTCGTGAGCGCATCCATTTGGCTTTGGCGGAGGAGTTGAAAATTATTACAGATGAATTGATTGATGGGAGTTTAAGGGAAACTCAGCAGATGATGTGGGAAAAAGCTTTCACTCGTTGCTTTTTGAAGGTAGATGATGAGATTGGAGGAAAAGTTAGCAGAGGCATCACCGGAGGCAATGCTGATTCCTCAAGTGATAATTTTGAACCTATAGCCCCAGAAACTGTTGGATCTACTGCTGTGGTTGCATTGATATGTTCATCCCATATTGTAGTTGCGAACTGCGGTGATTCAAGAGCAGTCCTTTTTCGTGGCAAAGAAGCCATGGCACTTTCAACAGATCATAAAGTAAGGCAGGTGTTTTATAATCTTTTATCTTTGTGTCAGCAGGATTAAAGCTATTCGTGAGAAAATAAATCTTGATTTTTTTGTCAGCCAAACCGAGAAGATGAATATGCAAGGATTGAAGCATCCGGAGGCAAGGTCATACAATGGAATGGACACCGTGTTTTTGGTGTTCTTGCAATGTCAAGGTCCATTGGTAGGTGTACTTATTAATTGTAATCTTATTGTCACTGCATGGTTATTGTGTGCGTGCGTGTAAATTATCTGAAGCAGTACCCCTCGGAAAGTTTGAAGTATCACTTATGAGATCATAGTCATCCTGGTCAAAATTAATAGAAAATTCTTAGTTCTTTTGTCAAGTTACTGCAAAGAGTGTCTTAAATGGGGCCCTAATTTTAATATGTAATATTTTTTAGTGATTGCAAATTGAATTTAATAATTCTATTAATTTTTCTTTAAAGCTTAGAACCCTGTTCACTGGTTGACACTTGACAAATCAGTTAGGAACTTGTCAACAGGCTGTTGTGCTTTTGCACTATTAATTTTAGATAACTTTTTTATTTCCCTCTCTCTCTCTCTTTTGGAGCGGTGGGGTGTTTGGAGAAAGGACCTACACAGGCTAATGTGAGGCATTTTAGTAAGTTACTTGATTGAGAAACCAGGGTCGTCTAATTGGGTGGGGTGGGGCCTGGGTACTTCTTCCCACAAACTATAGGCTGATTAAACTGGATTCTTTGTTTGTTTAAAGAGCTTTGTAATTTAAAAAGGGCATCAGCTTACACAAAATTATATTGCTGTTACCGGAA
The DNA here is from genome assembly GCA_025631255.1 of Cornus kousa. Taxonomy (NCBI): domain Eukaryota; kingdom Viridiplantae; phylum Streptophyta; class Magnoliopsida; order Cornales; family Cornaceae; genus Cornus; species Cornus kousa. The sequence goes on along the minus strand of JAOTQH010000011.1, from coordinate 734,984 downwards.
TTTTTTACTTCCTTCAATATCCCAAACGACACACGAGAATGTATGTGGGCTGCATACAGCACACTTATAGAAAGCACTAATTTGTAATTTTTATTTTACTTATTAATACATCACTTCACCATATTACAGTACCCTTTTTGGGAAAACTACACTTGAGTTAGGAGTCCTAAATAACAAAGTTGTGGATCCACTTTTCACTTGGGCTGAATTAGGCATAGTAATTACACTTAACGCCAAGAATTGTTGATAAAGTGGTGAAAGTAATTTTGTTTTGAATATCTACCACTTAAATGAAAGTGGACTTTTAAAACACACAATTTTGTCATTTAGAGCTCCTAACTCAAACAAAGTGTAGTTTTCTGTACTTTCTTTTGTGTCCATGGGCCATGCAGACTGCAACCTACAAAGAACTGGTTCATTTTCCTGGTAGTTCAAATACCCTTAAGCTATGTTTGGGAGCACCAAATTGGTAAATTTCCTCCGGTTCCAATTCAAATTCCAAGGTGCCAATTCGGTGCTCCCAAACACCACATTATAGTAAGTGATCTGACGAAGCATCTTCCTTTCAAAGTGACTGGAATTGTACTTTTATTGACCAGATTTATAGGAAAAATATGAAGTGGTGATGAAAAATCTGAACCGTAGTAGAAAGGCACCATGTACATGAATATGTAGATCGCATTTCATGTGTTCCTTTTGGCTTGTTTGTCTGATCAACACAAATGTAAACATATCAGTGATACCCCTTGTCTGTCTATAGGGGTTATAGTCAATTATGCATTCCTAACCATACTAGACTTGTTATATGATGAAGCAATTCAACCTTGACCTTAGCCTTTGTGCCCTCTCTTGCCTTTCTTATCGCAGGTGATAGATATTTGAAACCATGGATCATCCCTGAACCAGAAGTCACGATTATCCCCCGAGCCAGAGAAGATGAGTTGCTTATTTTAGCTAGTGACGGCTTGTGGGATGTCATGACGAACGAGGAAGCATGTGAAGTGGCCAGAAGACGAATTCTGCTTTGGCACAAGAGGAACGGGGATAATCCCCTAGTGGGAAGGGGTGAAGGAGTTGATCCTGCAGCGCAAGCAGCATCAGACTACCTTTCAGTGCATGCTCTCCAAAAGGGAAGCACGGACAACATATCCGTGATTGTGGTGGACTTGAAAGCTCAAAGGAAGTTCAAAAGCAAATCCTAATGACACTTTCACCCATAATTTGGTTCTAATCTACAGTTATATACAATATAAAACTGCATCTCATCATTACATAGCTTAGTCCATTCCTTTTTCATATGGGCTTAATGTGTGTATGAGACTAGTCAATCAGTAGTACTGTGTGTTGTCAAAAAAAAAACTGTAATAGAATGTCTTATTGTCTGTTTGCTCAATGGCAGGTTATATATGGCTTACCCAAGTCAAAGCTGTTGTAGGACATTCTTTCTTTTTTCTTTTTGTTTTCCTTATTATTATTATTTTTTTGGCTGCATAACATCATACTAAGATGTTTGATGTGTTAATATTTGTTTTGGCCTATGAATTACTGATATTCTGCAAGTTGAATTCTGTGAATCATCAAATACAGATTGTTGATGGGAGCGTTGAGTGCATTTGTGTGTGTGTGTTTGACAATGTGATTTGTACTCGAGTCCAGTTAGTTCCCTAAGCTTTCAACTCTCTTGTTCTCCATCAGTTTTAAGGTTTGCATTGTTCTGCTTGGGAGAACAATCTTTTTGCTTCTGTTCCTTGTCGAGTCTAATTAGAAGTATTCTAGGACCTAGATGAATAAATAAAAAAAGCAAGGCTGTGGATTGAATGTTTTAATGTTAGACATGTCAAATTTTACTGACAACAAAAAGTGATCGAGAACTTTTATGTTCCGTAAGCTTTCAACTCTCTTGTTCTCCATCAGTTTTAAGGTTTGCATTAAAAAGGTTTGCATTGTTTTGCTTGGGAGAACAATCTTTTTGCGTCTGTTCCATTGTCGAGTCTAATTAGAAGTATTCTAGGACCTAGATGAATAAATAAAAATAGCAAGGCTGTGGATTGAATGTTTTAATGTTAAACATGTCAAATTTTATTGACAACAAAAAGTGATCGAGAACTTTTATGTTCAAGAGTTCACAGGCTGTAATTGCACTACTTTTGTAGCTATGGGACTTGAAGCTTTCATCTTTTACTTTGGAAGGTGAGGGTAAGGAAGTATTGTTAAAATGTAGCACTTGGGTTTTGCGACTCTGAAAGATGAGGAAATATCACTAAATTGTTTGGCTTTAAGAGGTGAGAAAATCCCCTAAAGCTTTCACAGGCCGGAACCGGAACCGGTTGCGTTCACGGTTCCTTGAAAATGGAACCGGAACCGGAACCGGAACCGGATATGAAAATGGAACCGGATAGATTGGAACCGCACCGAACAGTTAATTGTTTGGTTTTATTTCCTTGTACCCACGATACAGATTACAGAAGAGAGGATGAGGAGTGAGAATGAAATCTGAATCGACCGAGTGTAGAGGATCTGAAGATGAGAGTAGAGGATTTGAAGATCTGAAGATGATCTGAAGATTTGAAGAGGATCTGAAGATGAAATCTGAATCGACTAAGGCGCCGACTGCTGAAGGCGATGAGGATTTGAGGAAGCTTGAGATTCAGTGACTGGGGAGGCGTGGGTTAGCTTGAGATGGGGACTGGGCGATGAGGGGATTATGGAGGCAAGGGTTGTTAGCTTAAGCCTTGAGAGTTGAGATGCAGAGATGATTGATGAGATGCAGAGATGCAGAGTCGAGAGTTTAGATGATTTGTCTAATTTTTACTTTTTGAATTTTTTTGTTCGCTGGACGACGTGGCTGCTTGTAGGCCTCATAACTTCATAATATATATGAGTTATATAACTAACTATAGTTTGGTTTAGAAGCTATATTTACTAATACAATAAATAACTAAATATATAATTATATTATATATATATATATACGGTTCCGGTTCTTACCGGTTCCCACGGACTGGAACTGGAACCGGAACCGTATGTCTATGTTTCCTAAATTCAGAACCGGGACCGAAACCGGAACCGTGAGAACTGGAAAAAACGGTTCCGGTTCTCACAGTTCCGGTTCCGGTACTTTTGTGCACCCCTATTTGAGACGTCACTTCTGAAATTGTTTTCCTTAAGTTTTGTGACTTCAAGGAGGGTCACATTGGTGTCTTATAGATATGTAGTATCCTTTGAGGCCTTGGTTTATCTTTAGCTTCTGCATTTCGGATCCGTTACTGGATTAACTTACGGGTCATCACTAACATACTGTGTTGAAAAACTTGGGTCGTTACATATACATACACAATAAAGTGATGATATTCATCAATTAAGAATCTTGAAACACGGGAAAGCACCATCGACCCAAGTTTGAAGAAATAGAGGAGCAAATAGAACAAACAGAGAAGCAACCCTCTCGTTGCCACCTCCGCCGCTGTCCACGAAGCCACAAATCAATCTAATTCCTTCACAAAATTCTATAAACCCTAGTACAATGCAACTTCCATCGCTGCGATCCACTTCCTTCTCATACCACCCATAACACAGATCAACCATGGTGGTGGTGAGAAAAAGAGATGCAGGGGTAGAATTTGGGTTTCATTTTTGTAGAACTTAAGGAGAGAGAAGAACGGAAGCTTACACCGTGTTTGGAAAAGAAGTAATGAATAGCCAATAGGGTAAGGTTCACTCCAAGGCAAAAATGACTTTTCACAAGTTTTGATTTTTCATAATGAAAATGAATAAAATATTCATATGCAATTTCGTCTTTTTAAACATTTTAAGAGCCCGTTTGGGTCAAAATTCTGACAAGGGGTCTCATTATTGAAAAAATGCCTAATTTGTATTTGAATGTCATTATGGCAAACTTCAGGGGCTGTTATTGTAATTAACCCTTCATTTTATTTTCTCACGCACTGAATTTTATAATGAAAAGTTGAAAAAAAGGAAATTAAGTGTTGAATGTGTGTGTGTGTGTGTGTATCTATATATATATCTATATCTATCTATACTATTATTAAATGTGCAAAGTGTTTCAGTATTTCAGTAATTATTAATTGATATAAATTCTATAAAACTCAAAATTACATAATAAAATTAAAAGTAATTCAAATTAACAAAATATAAAAAGAGATTAATTCAAATTACAAAGTCCCACATTGGTTTTAAGTAAAAAGGATTGTATGAAAGCCTCTTAAAAAACTATAGAGCTAAAGAAATAATAATCACATCTTCTCGGCCTTTTGGCTAAGATCAAGTGTAGTACTAAATTTTTTTGGGTCGGCCTTTTGGCTAACCTTTCTTGGACTTTTGGCTAAGATCAAGTGTAGTAATACTTTCTCGACCTTTGTGCAAAGAGTTTTAGTATTTATTTATTAATTGATATAAATTCTATAAAACTCAAAACTACCTAATAAAATTCAAGTTAATTCAAATTAACAAAATATAACAAGAGTTTAATTCATAATAAAGAGCTCTCATTAATTATTATATTTCACAATATAAATTCTATAAAACTCAAAATTACCTAATAAAATTAAAATTAATTCAAATTAACAAAATATAAAAAGAGTTTCTCGGCCTTTGTTACCTAATAAAATTCTAATTAACAAAATATAAAAAGAGTTTAATTCACAATTCAAATTATACTATACTACTCTCATTAATAAAAACTTATTCATAAAAAGAGTTTAATTCACAGTAAAGTGTTTCAGTATTTTAGTATTTCAGTATTCCAGTATTTATTTATTAATTCTTTGTGAAAGTCGTAACACATACCATACATACAACCAATGAGTCATAAAAGAAAAGAATCTATTACAATACGTTTGACGATATTTCTAAATATCAAGATGCAACTATGAAGATATTTTTAAAACAACTTCTTAATTATGTGATTTGAATTGAAAGACATGGAGCTTTGACTAATATCCAATTTGGAGATTGATGGAAATGGACCACCATAACATCAGTGGTTACTTCATCTGTGAGCTCCTAGATATATTTAAAAATTTATTTCCTATTACAATAATTAAAGTCCATTGGTTGCTGAGAGTGAGATGAATGAAATCTAAATACATTATGGTTCTTGAGATGCCTTAATGAAATTTAATAATGTGGATCTTATGGTTGCTGAGATACTTTTATGAAATTCAATAATGTGGACATTATGGTTGCTGAGATGCCTTTATGACGTGCAAATATCTCATCAACACTATTGAATCATTTAATTTAGTGTTTATGAGATATTTATGCAAAAGCCTCTCCGCAACCGCAGGATGTAATTAACACTAATGACTTAAGAATATTTAATGCTTATAAGATCGCAAATATTTATTTTTCAAATTCTTAATTTTTATTTTTGTATTTAAAATTATTTTTAAATAATTAAAATATGCAAATATCCATAGACATGAATCATCTCGGCCAACGTAAAGAAAGCATACAATATTTCAGAGCTATTTATTATGTGGCATTCTCGAATAATGGATTGTAGTCGTTAAAAAATTTCATTTATAACCTTTTAGTCAAGGTCAACAATTCAAAGAGAAATTTGGGTCTACCCGCCATAAAACATGGATCAGTAATGTAAATATTTGGCCATAGGATGAATATGTTGAACTTGGTATTGCTTATTTTAATTTTACAAAATAAAAGTACCACAATTCATAAAGATAAATCAAAGACAAGCAAAGTAAAAAGAGAATTAGACTTTGACATTGAGGATTTTTTAGTGTACAAGTCATTATTAAAAGAAATCCAACCAATCAGGAACTCTTGCAGTTTCACAAAATAATTTACTATCTAAAAAAATTGTACAAACAAACTCATCAATTTTTTATTCCATTTATCCCAAAATAATTGTCCATCTTTTATTTTAATTTGTCTAAAAAATAAATGTTTCATTTGAAAAGTCAATGAATTATTTTTTTATAATATTATTAATTTAACTTTCTTACTTTAAACTTATAAAAAATAAATCATTATATCACTGTGGACCCGAATAAATTTGATAATTCATTCGCTATTAATATAATAAAAAAATAATAAGAATCAATTTCTAAAAAAAATAAATTCTCAAATAAAGAGATACTTATTTTGACACCGAATGAGTAATTGCTTTTTACTCTTATTGCATTTATTTATTTATTTCCGGCGTGTGTTTTAGTGTGGAACTTATGGCAGCTGTATATCAATTGATAACTGATAAAGGATGAACATAATGAAGGTTTACTTTAAAACTATTGCTGTACAGATGTAAACTAAACTTATTAAAATGATATTATTAGTTTCACACAATATTTAAGTAACATTAACATAAATATCATAATAAGCATACTTACATATATTAATCAAAGGACTTAATCAAATCTTAACAAGTGCTAAAATCTTTTATAAATATATATTATAGATTTAATGATTTACTTTGAAATTTTTTGTTTGTAGTATTAATTACCCGGCTAGCATATCCACATTAATTATATCATCGCCCTACAAGTAAATAGGATCATTCCTTTCTCCTAAATATTAGAGGCAAAATGATATTCTAGTTTATCTACTATTCTTTTCTTAAAAAGCTTTAAAAAGTGTAATTTAGATATAGATAATTATATATCAATTATTATGGTCCATAGCGTTGCTCAATTTATCCCCGGTCTTTGAATAAAATAGTAAAATAGACCGCATATATAAGTACTATTAAGCTGACAAGTTATGTATATAATGTCTGGAGCTCAAGAAATAAACAACATAATTTTTTGCAATCAATGCTTACCTCCATTAATGAAATAATCAATTTGGTGATCAGATTGAGGCTCTTTTCAATAAAAAAAAATGTGCTTGTCCGTAAGCAGAGGAATTTGCCAATGAATGGAAGTTGTCAAGCTCTTTCTATGACCCATTTCACATAAACCCTTTCTTCTCCTTCCCACAATGACCTCAGACGTCACCCCCTCGCACCACATTTAGTAAAGAGTGAGATTGGAGAAGCTTGCCCTGGTAAGCATTATATTATATATATATATTCATTAATGCATTGGTTTAATTTTCTTGCAACTAAACTATACAATTGATCTGTGATATGTTGTGTATTTTGTTTTATACAGGAGTAGGAAAGAGCTGGTGGGCGGAGCTGGTAGGAATCAATGGAGAGGTGGCAGCAGGAATCATAGTGAGAGAGAATCCAAAAGTTCATCATCCTATTATTGTGGAACAAGGAATGAATGATGGTTACAGTGGATTTTCGTTGTGATAGGGTTCGAGTTTGGATCTGACAACTATGGATTTGTAAAACAGCTGCCTCAAATTGGTTAATCACCACGTGGTACTGTACCTACAACAACTTGGTTCAACACTCCGTAAGTACTGTATATGGATCTAGTGCAAAAAAACACCTTTATAGTAGGCTTACAGTGCATATTGCACCCCTCTAGTACAAAAAAAATCCCCCTAAACTATGACAATTGTGCAAATAGGCCATATTTATAAAAATTGGACTAAAATATCCTTGGCAACACATTTTATAATATATATATATATATATATAAATTTGTGAAATGACTAAAATATCCCTCAATTACTTACCCAAAAAAAAAATATTCCTCAATTTATTGTAAATTTACAAATTATATATATATATATATACATATATTTATACATATACATATATACATACACCTTCAGCTTGGATTACAGAAGTATTAAAGATTAACTTATCTAAAGGCACTGGCTTTCGTAAGGTCTGTTTTCTTTACTAAGAAAATCAAATAGAAAATGTGTTCGCGAAACATGCGAATGCTTTGCCTATTCTATCGTGATCTACGGATTTCAATGTGTCCTTATATATGATTAAAGCGGCATTAATAGCAGGAACTGCAGCACCAGAGGCTGCAAAGGCCTTTCAAAGGTGCTAGCCGGATGAAGTTGCCCCCATTTTCGGGGAAGGAGTGAGAGATTGATGTCGACGTCGCCGGAGAGTAGAAGAGATAAAGACGAAGGCGTCGGCGTGTCGCAAGCTCACAGCAGAACCAGTCCTCTCCATAGCCCATCGCCATTGTTCTCTGCCATCGCCACCACCTACCGAGATTCCCCTTGCTCGCCGGCCGCTGTTCCAAGCTCACTGCCCTTGCGAACCGCCATCAGTTCCGTGTGAGCTTTTCCTTGCTCGTCGGTTCGTCACCGCCATACCTGCTGTTTAGACCCCTCTGAGCCACCGTCAATCAGCCGAGCTCGTGGCGATCGTTCTGCCTTTCTGAGAACCATCTTGCTTGCCGTTCCACATCGCCAGATCCGTCACCGCTATGCCAGTCTGTCCCAACCGGATCCGTCTTCCCAGTGCACTGTAGCAGTTCTTCATCATAGCCGTTCAGCCATCCTTGTCGGCCGATTCTATTGGGAGAGATGACAATAAACAAACGCAGCTGAATTATTCTTCTCCCTAGATGAAAGTAAATATAGTGTATCTCTAATTTTATATGTGCTGAAAATAATAGGGAAATAATTTAATCACACCAAGCCACAAGAACACAAGTTATTTTTTACGTGAAAAACTTCCCCAGTGTGAGGAATAAAAACCACAGGATCTAGTCCAGTTCAAATCTCCACTATCAACCAAATAATGGGTACACAAAGTCTTCTCTAATCGCAATTAGAGGCTACAAAATATCTCATCAAGATAGCAACAATCTTGGCAAACAACAAAGAGAATTGGAGAGAAAAAAAATACCAAAAACCCGGTTATTGTTCACTGGTACGAAACACTATTTTCGAGCTCAAAATCTGATCTCTACCATTCAGATTGTGCGTCACTGAGTCATGAACCTCTCCTCCAAATTTCAGCTCGATCGGACCATGAACAAAGCGGGATCCGACGTTTGATGAAACCTGGGCAGAATATGAAAAACCTGCGTTTTTCCTCTCTTTGTTCTGAAACTTGTGTCTCTTCTCCTTCTCTTTTTATAATGACTTCCTTAGGGTTTTTTCCTCCCTAAAGGCTTGGCTTTGGGCTTTTAATAAATCCCACTTGGGCTTTCCTCCATATAGAAGGAAATAAACCCAATAGAACTCTCTTAACATTCCATCCCTCCTTTCAAGTATTATGTTTTCAGGTCCTTCTTGAGTGTCTAGCTTAGGTTAATGGGAAGTTTGACTTATTTACTCTAAAAGGAAGAAAGAGGAGGCTTTCCTTCAATGTTAAATTATTTAGTTTGATTAGAACTCGCAAAAGAGTTGTTTTTACATAAATAATTACAAGTATGAACGAATAATGTTACTGCTCACTTGAAATCGATTTGTTTTAAATGCTGCGAAAATTTGAAGTGGACTTGCTAGAATACATGTGCAAATAACCTCACTTTAATAGGACATTCTAATGGTTTTTAGTCTCTGTGTGTCTTTCCCAAGCTGAAATTGCATTTATATTTGCGGCAAACAAGCTCTATGCTTCCAACTCCTTTGGTAGAAGTCTATTTTCTGTAAATATAAGTCGTCATCACCATAGAGCGACACCCTTAAAGATGTTTCTGTAAACTGATATCTTATAATCTTGATGTGAGTTCTTGTTTTCATATTTTGGAGTGGCAATCTTGGTTGACTTGGAAACATGAATGTTTTAGAAAAACATATGAAAATATAATGGGAACAAAAACTGTAGATGACATGAATGCTTTGAAATAGCTAGAATTATGTTCTAGTTCATGATTGGAAACAGAGTTATGTTCTATTTCATGTTCTAATATTGTAGTTTTATGCTTTAATATTATTAGTATTTTTGCAAGTAAAAAGGGTGATGGTAGAACATAAAGCAACATGAAGCAATTGGAAAAATTTTAGCTCATTTCTGTGTTGTTTTTGTTCAGAAAGAATAATATGAAAATGTATGTTAAAACTTGAATAAACTACTTCTATCTTGTAGAACTTGAATGAAACTAATTCTATGCTATATATTCTTTCAATGTGTGCAACTAATATTGTTACTTTAGTTTGAAACAAATATATGTGGGTGTGGAATGGTGATGATATAGTACAATTGAGATCCAAAAAAGAAAAAACAATTAGGAAATAATATTATTTGAGATCAAAATTGAAAAGGAAAGAAAAAAGACAAAGAGGGTAATTGTGACTGTAAAATTATCACAAGTACAATATAGGTAACAAAATTTTGCTGTCACAAATACGCTTAAAAGAATTGTCATAAATGAATACTTCAATTATGACAGTAAAATAGTGTCACAAGTAGTAGAAAATTTGCTATCACAAATAAAAGTATTTATGACACTTAAGAAAATTGTCACAAATGGACATTTCAATTGTGACAGAACAAATAGATGTCACTAAAATAATATTTTTTTTTTTTGTGACAGTAAAATTTCCGTCACAATTAAAAGTATTAGTGAAGGTTGCTAATTTATTGTCACAATATATAACAGTATATGGTGACGGTGCGTAATATTTTTGTAACTAAAATTTTTTAGTGACCAAATATTGAATATTAATGACCTTTTTTTGTCACAAATGCACTCTTTTGTTGTAGTGAATGTTAATATATACATTTAATTATATAAGATTCCTTCTTATATAGTTATATTCCTAGCATAATTAGAAAATAACACAGATGCCATATTTGTTTCTGCAGCAATCATTAAATTTAACATAATTGCTAATTCGAAGTCGAGGTGTGAAACTAATTCTCCTCTCTTGATTATGGATGTACACTTTCTAAATCACACCACATAGATCGTTATGTACTTCGTGTGTGATTGTAATTTATCTATTTATTTATTTTTTGTGTGGTTGATTATTTGAGTGCCTTCACCTTTTTGTTTCCAACTATCTTCTTAAATGAGGCAACATTCATTTATGACATCAAAATATATAATCAAAGCAATCCTCTCAGTGTTGGTAATTGTTTTGGCACGAAAATGTTTCTGCTTTTTGTCTAAACGGTAACCATTAAGTGTAAATGGCATACATAATAAATACCCTTTTTTTTTTTTTTTCATTTTGAAAAGGTAAGCATTGACAAATTTTATTTAATTAATAATGGCAGAACCAAATACATAGGGTCATGGAAACCTCAAGTACACCAAAAAAAAAAAAAGCAAAAACAAAGGAGATCACAACCAAGAAATACAACAAATACAAACAACAAACACAAAGGAAACAAACATGATAAATACTTTCACCATGATCATTAATTTCATATTAATTATACCACCTCACTCTATTTTGCAGGATCAGAAACTTGATTTTTTGCCGCTTTCTTAGGAACATAGTCATTTGGGTTGTTGAAGAAGGAACATTTTTTCTTTTTCTCTTATTATTATTATTATTATTATTATTTTTTTATTTTTTTATTTTTTTTTTTTTTTTTTTGCTATTGAAGATACCACCATAGGTAGATGAGGCCATGTCAACAAACAAGGGAAATTGCAGTAAAGCAAATAAGGTTACTGGGAAACTAGCAAGCACAGTGACTGGAACAACAGTCCATCTTATTCATTCGCTAAACACAATAACAAGAGTGACACCAAAAGTTACCATTATGGAGGCAATGGATAGGAAAAGGGTGGCAAGACCAATTATCAATCGCATGGGTAATGCCTTAAGAAAGTCTTTTTCCTCAAAGCATGAAGTAAGGATGCTTAGGAACATTAACACTACAATAACCGAAGAGAATAAAGATAATGCATCTGATATAATGAAAATCATAAAAGAGTTACGCCATAGGAACCTGGTTCCCTGCATATGCTAACTTGGGTTCCCTGAATTCACTGATTGATTATAATTTCCACTTGGTAATGTGAAGGTCGCGACAAACATAACCGTGACAATGAGTGTGGCCATAATTGTACAAGACGTTAATGTATCTCTCATCCATTGTTCTCCTTCTTTGACTAATTTAGAGTGCCATGTGGTGAACAAAGCTTGAGGAGTTTCTCCATCATCGTCATCGTTGGGATGAATTCTATATGAAGATGGTACCATTTGACAGAATTGAGAATGGCTGAATTGTTTAATTCCACACTCACATTTTTCATTAAACAAAGAAACGAATAAATACGACAAAAAGCAGCAAACTGTTTGTTACAGATCCTATAAACTAGCGGTGTTATGTACAACTAATAAACAATTTGAATAATACAAAATAAAGATAAGGATAAGTCAATTTCCTCTATTATGCCCCCTCAAGATGGAGCTCGTGAGAGAAGTCCAATCTTGAACTTTAGTTGAATAAAGCGTTGTCAAGGAAGAGGCTTAGTAAGAGCATCAGCAATTGGATCTTCAGAAGACACGTGAGCAACACGAAGAACACCATTTTGAACCCGATCTCTAATAAAATGAAAATTAATTGCAACATACTTCATTCTGGAATGAAAAATTGGATTTGAACAGAGTTGGTTGGCTCCAATGTTATCACAATAAATGACTGGACAGTAGGGAAGCTTAACACCAAGATCAGAGAGTAGAAACAGATCGATACTCTACCTCCGTAGAGGATCTAGCTATGGTCCGTTGCTTTTTAAAACTCCAGGAAATAGGATTTTTACCAAGATAAACAACATAGGCACCTGTGGAGGAAAAAGTATCTTTGTCCCCTGCCCAATCAGCATCGAAAAAAGCATACAAGCTGAGAGATGAGTCATGATAAATTTGTAAGCCATCATTAATGGTTCTAACCAGATAACGCAAGAGCCTTTTTACAAAGTTCTAATGCTCAGTTGTGGGATAATGTATATATTGTGATAGCTTGTTAACAACAAAGGCAATGTCTGGCATTGTGATAAGTAAATACTGAAGGATGCCAACAACTATGTGATACTCAGATGGATCAAATAGAGTAGAGCCTGAGTTTAACAGGAGAGAAGGACTGGTTGGCATTGGAGTGAGAACTGACTTGGCTTCTTGCATCTGTGTATGAGCTAAAAGATCTATAATGTAGCGCCGCTGAGAGAGTAACATACCATTTTTGTTTGGGACAACCTCGACACCCAGAAAATAAGTCAGCAACCCAAGATCTTTAATAGAAAATCGTTGAGCAAGAACAGTCACAAACCGATTTAC
>JAOTQH010000011.1:710780-721795 GCA_025631255.1 Cornus kousa | reverse complement strand
AAATATTTGGGGCCTAATATAAAATCGAAACGAGTGGTGAATAAACAAAAAAGTTATTTTAGGATATAAATATTTGATACCTAATATAAAAAATTTATATTTATTAGAGTTTAATAATAATAAGAAATAATTATAGTAAAACTTAATATAAGGAAATTTTAAAATTTTGAGGCCTTCCTATTAGCTGGGGCCTCAGGCGACTGCTTAAGTCGCCTAAGGGTCGAGCCGGCCCTGGCTCCATGATATCAAATGTCCTCATTCTCAGGTAGTGATTGAAGATGTTTTGGTGATCCTATTAACAATACAAACAATGGGGTTGGTGTTTTGTCTCAAGCCTCAAATTTTGCTCAATAAAGAATATGGAATATGCACACCTCTTTAATGCTGATGTAAATAGTCTTTGGCCCAACCGTTGCTTCGTTGTGACTGGGCAAAATAGTAAATAATTCCTCCCTAAGAAAGCTGCGTACATTTGACTTTTAAATGTCACAATACTAAAATATCGTGCACTGAACAAACCCTTTTCCAAACATAATAGAAGAAAAATTGTTTATTAAGATTGGCCCAGAATGTGTGAAAGCTCGGGGAGAAGGATGCTGAACCTCTGATCGACCTGGACATATAAAAATTCTCAGCGTACTCAGTGAGTGGTTTCTAAGAAGTGCTTGGCATGCAGAGGCAAATGGAGCTTTTGCACATTTTTGTTAATCCATGAACATGATCTATATAGACGCATAGATCCATGGATTCATACATTTCGATTGGAAAAGAATCAAAAGAAAAAGGAAGAATCGGAAAAATTAAAAAGCAAATGCTTTTGAGTCTCTGTTGGAATTCGCATTACATAAACATGAAAGGAGAAATAGTGAATCCCATCATTGGAAATTTTATGTAGCAGCATTTCAAATGTGAATTAATGAAGAAATGTTACTTCCTTCAGTAATGAAATCCAGGAAAAATCCCATTCTCACTTGCAAATGGAAGCAATTTGAATTAGTGTTTGTAATATGATTAAAAAAAAAAAAAAATAGTGTTTGTAAGTTATTCTCATGCTAAGCTCAACAAGTTGATTGATTAATTAATCATCTTTGGTAGTAAAATGATTCGGATGGTTTGGTTGGAGATAACTCTGTCAAGTGACTCTAGAAGTAGCACATCAGACTAACACCTATATTTTATATCTTTGGGCAAGTTTGTTTGTAACCCTTTCAACCATCGACCCTTTAAACTTGTGGATGTAAGGTAAACCTCAGATTTGTGAAACTATTCGCAAACCATACATTTCTTTTAAATCCGAGTATTTTTGCGCCTTATGAGAGTTGAACTCTGAATATCCCGAGTTTACGGCTTACCTACCCCTTAACCACTCGGCCAGCAGTGCGGGTTATCTTTGGGTAAGTTGACCTACTGCAGTGGGTATTTTTTGCTGATCATATCAGAAGTATCACCTTTGTCTATGGTTTTAGATGAAACTAAATATAGCACATTGAGGTTTCCTGATCCTTTATAGCTGCTCATTGCTTCAACATTGCCATCAAAATTTCTTGTAACTCTAATTTATGAGGATTTAATGCTGTTTTTGGGATGAGTAAAAGGGTGTAGGAGAGAAAACAAAAGAAGGGAGGAGAAGGAAGAAGTTGGTAAGTTTACTCTGATTAGTTAAGAAGAGAGAGTTTTCTCTATATTAACCATAGGATTGAGGCCTAATTTCATATTCCTAAATCTCGAGAGCCAACAATAGAGCTCATAATTCTTGTCAAGAGGACAACTTCTTAACAATATTACTCTAGAATTAATTAAAAAAGAGAAACAAAAATGATTTTGAAGTTCTTTGTTTTTCCCTTCTCTTGTTTGGTAAGAGAAAAACAAAGAAGAAGATTGAGAAAGTTTTTGTTTCCTTTCATCTGAGAGGGAGTGCAGATATTTTTAAAACCTTTTCTTTTATTTCCTCCTTTTTTCCTCATTTCTCTTCTACGAAACACAAAAATGCAACGTCAAATGTTCCTTGTGTGAATTTTCCTTTTAGTTTCCATGCGGAATCCCAATCTGGCAAATAGGCAAAGAAAGTTGTACGCCCTGTTGTGAGAGAGAATAAAAAAAGATCTCGCCATTAGGGAACCTGAAAAGGGTTAGATGTACACAGCCTCAACTCCAGCCATCGTGACTTGTGACGTTTGGGAAGGGTCAAATATTGTGAGGGAGAATATTTTGACAAAGTTTCGGGGATTCTCTTTCCAGTTCACTCTCCACAAACACAACTTTGTGAAGATGCAAAAGCATGACACTAAATAATCTACGCTTCTTTCCACAAACAAAGCCCTCTAGGTCCACACCATTGAGTATGTATTGTATCTGACCACTGATGTGGCTCAATCAAGTAGGGACACGGTCTTGTTGACAACATAAACTTGGGCATCAAATCTCATATGATTTGATATATCCCATGCTTTCTCATACTCTCAGGCATCAAAACTTACAAAGTATTCATATAATTCTGGTATGTGGTGTAGAACTGTAAAAAAGCATGTTGTTGAAAATATAACGCAAAGGGAAATAAATAAGTAACAGAAAATTTCCTGCAATAATATTAATACGAATGTGACAAAGATATCTCAATCCATTGAAGGGGAGAACTAGATCAAACACTTCATAAAAAATGAATCAATTGAATAAATAGACCATACAAAGAGAGGATGGAAGATTATTAATTACTAAGGAAGTGGAGGAACTGAAGTAGGCCACCATGGGAGCACAAATGGGAAGACCAGATGGTGCAGAAAGGAGGAGGCAGGGGAATGTGCAACTTTACAGACTCTTTTAAATTTTTTGCTCCTCCGGATGTTGCAGTCCATAATGTGACCCGGTGACCGGAGATATAGAATATCTCAGTCACTCAAGTGAAAAGCTACTACTGTCAAAGGGGGAACAAGCGAATTAGCCGAAGCTTGTGCACCACCAACCATTCAACCCTATCACTACTGTAGTTGTCGTTGAGTTCCCAAATGGTGAGAGTGTAACCCCCAAATTGGGAAAACATGAGATGCCCGTTGCACTCTCCTAGGGCATGTTTACAGATTCTGGGATGATAATCCTTTGGCATGTCCATGGTACGAAGAAAATGCTCTTGAATCTCCAATAAAACATTCCTTTGTAATACACTGCACAATTCGAACCAAAAAAAGGCTCGTGGGGGCAAGATATAAGGGACTCTGTCCATGTTCTTGTCTCTGATGAAAATATCTCCAAATTGAGAGTGTTCCGATGCAGTACTATTATTTCATCCCCACTACAGATTCTCACCACCCTGAAGCTACTTTTTTTAAAAAAAAAAAAAAATCTTCAACATCAATTCTAGTAGTAAATCCAAAGCGAATATGTTTTTGGAAAGTGGGTGTTGGAGGAAGCTCAACCCACTGCATTGTGAGGGGGTTGTATACATAGATAGTAAACCCACTTAAAAACAAAACGCATAGAGCATAACACTAACCCATTGCTCGACACTAAGAGGCAATAGTGATGAGGCTTTGCTGGCCTTTGATCTTCTGCTGATCATAATGACGGATTGGAATGGGATGGAAATTGAAAGAACATCCATGAGATTCGGGAAAAAAATGGGCATTTGGGATGTAAAATTGATTCCCATTTTGTTAGGAGAAATACTAACCGGATGTTGTGGAGCCTGCGAACTCGTAAAATTGTGCAAAAGGAGGAGACACATTGATGGTGGTCTGATATTGGATAAAATGGGGACTGGAAATCCAGTTAAGCCAAAAATTTTGAGACACACTAGCAGAGATGGGTTACTTTTAAGAGGAGTTTCTGGAGAATTTTATGGGTAGATAATCAAAGAAACATGATCTAATGATGGATGATAATGAAGAAATACAAGAAGATGATAACGCTGCTAAAGGTTGAGAGCCATTTAGCATTTAGCGACGGCTTCATCTCCACATCCTTCTTCACACGTCGACACTATTGATTTGCTAAGTATTAATGTAAAAACAACAAATCTCACCCAAAATAAAATAAAATAACCTGGAATTGATTCAATTGAAACTGAAGTAAAACAGAGGAAATAGTGGGAAAAAATATCAATAATATAAATTTTCTTTTTTCACACCATAGTACTCTTAATCAACTAGTCTAAAACACTGTGGGCGGATTAAGGATCCATGTGCTCTTTATATTAAGTGGTTTGTGTGTATATATATTTAACCATATTTGAGTGTGTGTATATAGATTCATCAATAAACATACATATATATTTACCTATCTATATATATTTAACCATATTTGAGTGTGTGTATATATATTAATTAAAATTTTGATTCTTATATTTGTCAAAAATATATATATATTTTTTACTCTACCAATTTAGCATATTATAATATAACACGTTATTTTATTTTATTTATTTTAATAGGTGCACTGTGCCTTAAAATTATGGCTCCGCCGTTGCCTCCAATGCATGTATTTGTTGCTGCTAGCAGTGATCGGCGGGCGGTGATTTTCAATTGCGGACGGAGGTCTTTATAAAATTGCTTTTAGTAAAATCTTTTTAATAGCAGAGATGTTATAAAATTACTCTCAATAAAATTGCTTTTAGTAAAATCTTTTTAATAGTAGAGATGTTATAAAATTACCCTCAGTAAAACGCAATTATGTCTTTGGTGACACATTAAAAAACGATCTCGCCATTAGTTTCCATGTGGAATCCCAATCTGGCAAATAGGCAAAGAAAGTTGTATCCTGTTGTGGGAGAGAATAAAAATGGATCTGGCGATTAGGAAACCTAGGTAGGGTCAGATGTACCTGGCAATAAATGGAAAGGCTCATGAATATGTATCCAGAAATAATAAATCCCATCA
This sequence comes from Cornus kousa, assembly GCA_025631255.1. NCBI lineage: Eukaryota > Viridiplantae > Streptophyta > Magnoliopsida > Cornales > Cornaceae > Cornus > Cornus kousa. Next base: position 716,927 of record JAOTQH010000011.1, on the reverse strand, counting down.
CTGGAAAAAATGGGAAGCCCAGATGGTGCAGAGAGTAGGAGGCAGAGGAATGTGCAACTTTACAGACTTTTTTAAATTTTTTGCTCCTCCGCATGTTGCTGTCCATAATGCGACCCAGTGACCAGAGATATAGAATATCTGTGTCACTAGGGTGAACGCACTTGCAGAGATGGATTACTTTTAGGAGTCGTCTCTGGAGAATTTCATCGAACAGTTCATGGGGTAGATAATCAAAAAAACATGATCTAACAGTGATGGATGATGATGAAGAAATAGAACAAGACGATGATGATGCTACTAAAGGTTGAGAGCCAATTAGCGACGGCTTCATCAACACATCCTTCTTGACCCCTCGACGCCATTGATTTGCAAAGTATTAATGTAAAACTAACAAATCTCACCCAAAATAAAATAAAATAACCTGGAATTGATTTAATTGAAACTGAAGTAAAATAGAGGAAATAGTCGGGAAAATTATCAATAACATAAATTTTATTTTTTCACACCATAGTACTCTTATCAATTTCAATTACACTGGATATAAGTAGCCTTCCCCTATATATTTTCAATTTGAAAAGGGAATAAATTGAAGAATGAGATGTTTAACTAACTTCATTTCATGCCAATTAAAAAGATCAACAGTGTGATGAAAAAACAGTAAATAGCACATAATAGTGGTTGGAAATGAAATAATTGAAGCTCATTCATTACTTACTCTTCTGATCATGCAAATCTCAAAGCTATATATTATACTTGACAATATGGAAGGTTTTGAAGATACGTGGGAACAATTCCTTAGGTATACAAACTGATTATGCATATCAGAGCCAGCACATAATACAGTCACTGCTGCTATGACATGCGATTCTCTCCAGCCATAATTTTACTACAAGAATCCTCATATGGTGACAGTTTTACTAAAAATGCTAGACGTAAAAACCATACCGTCAATTATCAAGAGAAACTATCATCCACTGCAAGCTAAATTTGCAACCAGCTCCTCAAGAAATTCTTCTTGCCTGATGTTTTCAACCCACCTTGCTTTGATTCTGACTTTCTCAATGCTCTGTGTCAAGTTCATAGCAATTGCAGGAGTCACGTGGTTTGCGAAAAATGCTTCTATCTCATCTGCCTTTTCATGGCTGCAAAACTAAAAGAAGACACACCAGAAGTGAGACAGGTTTAGTTTCTCCAGTCAAATTCCCAAATACAAAGAATACCAGTGGTGGAGAAAGAATTGGATTCTTGACAATCAGCCACATGAAGTTGGGAGGAGAAGATTAGAGAAAGATCTAATCTTTGATATTATTTTGCACAAAGTGACTTCTCTTGGACTCGAGACCTCCTCATGCTTATTACCATTACATCAAACAATGTCCTATACAAGAAGTTAATTGGATCGAACTGGATAAATGGAAATTACAGTCTACAGATGCATCACGTGTGGTACTGTAATTGTGTAGAATCAGTTACATACTGGTGGGATAATGTCTCTGACAAAACGGGTGAGTAGCAACTCGGCACCATATTTGTTTAGGATCAGGTCCCAGTTCTCCTGCATTAATTACCAAACATATATAATCATGAAACATGAAATCCAAAGATAAGCCAACATAAGCAGAAACGGAAAAGGAATATTGTAAATCAAGTTACAATATGAACAAGGACAATATCATTGCAACACAACTTCTTTAGTGCTTGGAAGAAGTCCTCACTCATATCCTACTTTGGTACTCACTGAATTTGCTTTACCTAAATTGAACATCTAAGGTTCAGTTATGGTCCCTCGATGTGTATGTTATAGTTGTCCAGGTTGTTCACAACCAAAATTTTCAGATAATTCTAACATGACTACTTGCTTTCCTACATTGACAATAATGATCCTTTGCCTAAAGACTAATTAATTCAAAAGAACAAAATCACCGCAATAATAGAGACTCAGAAGTATTATTCACTTGTCATCTTGAATTTGCAGCCCAGCATACCTTAAACCATCTCCATGCTGTTTCACGGCCTTCTAAGCTTAGCCCTCCTAGTAGATAAACTACATCTGGTTCACGAACCTGACAAGGAACAGAGATGAACTCGGTAACAGGAATAGTGGCGAGAAATTTATGGTTGATAGTAACAGTAGAGTCTTAGCAAAATTAAATACCTGATCAGACAGCATAAAATTTAGAACCTCTAAAACTATCTCTGGGTCTGGACACGATCCCATAGAGCCTGTAGAATGTCAAAACATAAAACTTCATAGCACATGAACTTTATAACACAAAGTAAACAAGTGAAAAGAAGGTGCTAGACACTGCATTTCAGTTCAAATGTAGTTGAATATTACGCAAAATCTGGGTCTTTTCATGCACCCCATCAGCTTCTCTATATAATTTTAGTAGCGATTCAAACCCTTTCCTATTGATGGTGCTAGTATGCCTCATCACTGCAATGTAAGCAGCCTGTTGAACATTTAAACTTCATTATATAAATAACATTAGGAAAGGCCCATAGAAATAAAGACGATGACCAGGCAGAGTGATTCTATCTTACCCTTCTGCAATCAACTGGAAGACACGAAGTATTTCTATCACATAAGTATGTTTGAAAGCGCTTCAATGCTTCTTCATGAGTTTTATCATGGTCAAAAGTGGCCAAGGCCATTAAAACTGCCTCCCTCAACAATGCACTCAAATGATTCTCTCCAGATACTGGTTCCCAACCTAATCTTCTGCACATAATCACAAGCAAATGTGAATCAAACTGTGAAACCAAGAAACTTGTACATTTTGATTTCATTAATTTATTTATATTGCCTTTTTTGTGAAGCCCCCGATGGTGTGTAGTTACAAAGGACACTTCCATTCAACATGAAGATCAAGTCTGATGAATTGATTTTTTCTTTTTCTTCAATTTTTTTTTTTTTTTTTTTTTTACCTTGTCAAGAAACACACACACACCCATGGATCAATTTTTTTCAAGAAAATATGATAAAGGCAGTAATGTTGATGAACCTAAAAGACCATTACACAGTTTCAAGAAAATATGATAAAGGCAGTAATTTTGATTAACCTAAAAGACCATTACACAGTTTCTATCCCACCTATGCAAGGTTCTAAGAGGAGAAGACCAGAGACAACCTAATCTTTATCACTGTTTTGCAGAAAAGTGGCTGCTCCCAGATTTAAATCTACATCCTCAAGCTTATCACACTTTTTGAGCGACCTACAAATCAAAACTATCTAAATGCATGCACCTAAACTTCAACACACGCACTTGGGCAAGCAGACTAGTTGCTCTTTTATTCTCAGAATTAAGCTAACACGAGAAACGGATTTTAACGAGTCTCCTGTAACCTTATGTAGGAATGGACAAGGCTAGGAAATATTGAGCAGGTATAATAGATGTTTCTTACTCAGCACAGAGAAGGAGGATATTGATGAATAATTGTTTCATATGATGCACTGAACGCGGAATAGCATCACTTGCAATCTTTGCAATACTACGACATATCTGTCAGATAAATCAAGTAAAAGGTCATGATAACACAATATCATTAATTATGTAAACCATTTTACAAAAATATAAGAATATCTATTACATCAACAAGTCTTGATAACACAATATCATCAAGCTCCTTTCTGTATACGTCCATCAAGGAGAGCAAAGATGTTAATGATACTTTGCCTGCCTCGCAAAGAGCATATGTATCATCCAAGATGCCTGGCAATGAGATTAAAGGAGTTGCATGCTGTTAAATTTTCTTTTATCACTATAAGAATTGAGAGGAACAAGAAAAGGAAAGAATTAGAAACAAAGACGAGAATATAGGTACATGTTCAAATTAGTTTCTACTTCCTCATCCAATGACAATATCTTTCACTGTAAGATTACAAAGCATAAAGTCTTGCCCAATGAGCTGGAAATTTAGGATTAAACAAAATTTTGAATTGGCTGATTGCACTCTACAGTGGTACCTAATTGAAGTCCAACCAATACCAAATTTTATAGACACAAGTGCAAAAGAGTCATGCATCCAAGGAGTATATACTCAGAGAATATAAAAAACTAAAAATTGGACAATTCTCCTCGACACACTAGTCAAAGGGGTTTCCCCAGCTATGATGACATCCTGTGGACCAGACACAAAAAACAGTGATGAAGCATGTTGTATCCCTAGTAATAAGTTATCAAAAGAATACAAAATTCCTAACACAACATATTCGATCTTACTATTAACTGGAAATAATACGCACCAAATTTATCAACTGCTGACAAGCAATTGCCCTCCATAGCTTTCCTTAGTCGAGCTGTTAGCTTCTCATCATACTTCACCCTATAAAAACCAGTCTGCCCAATATTTAGTTTGACCCATGAATGTTCATCCAATTTGTCTTTATCCTTCTTCTCAAATGAGCTCAAAGTGCCATCAGAAAAATGGTATGGTTCAATTAAATCCAGGCTATCAAGTTTTCTTTCTAGCATGAACTTCTTGCTCTTGTCGTATGAACCAATACATAAGGTTATTGGAACGATCCAGAGACCATCACCGGACATACCAGAAGACAGAAATTGTGACTGCAACTCACAACACAATATAAAAGTCAATTGTGATGGCAAAACCCACAACAAATCCATCTTTGATTTTTTATCATCAGAGAGAGAGAGAGAGAGAGGGACCTGTTCAAATTCCAAAATATCATCTTTCAATTTTACACTGATTACTGGATAGCCCTGTTGCTTTGTCCACGAGTCCATCATTGCATTCACTTGAATGCCAGATTCTTTTGAAAGAACTTTCCACAAGTCATCTGTCTTTGCATTTTTGCAAGCATATTTCTTCATGTATGAACTTAAAGATTTCTGGTTTAGGCAAAAAAGAAATATGACAATGGAGACAATACAGTAAAATTTCTCAACTCAACCACATGCATGAGGATCAAATCAAAATGACACATAAAAAATACCATTCATGAATTCATTCTCGAGTCATTTGTTTGTTATGCGGATGGTACAAGATATACAACTGTTTTACTAAAAGGTGCATTAAAGTTCACTTATCCAACAGCCACAATGAACATCTGTTTTGTTTTTTCTTTTTCGATCCCTCCTCAGTCCTCATATTTCATATAAATTTTAGTGTTATATTCTTACTTGACCTCTTGTGAAAGGGATTTCATAAACTTCAATCACATAAACTTTTAGATAATTGTGCCTCGAGTAGGGGTGCAATTCATGTTAGCAGGTTGTATTTGTGTCACGTCATAATAGGGTTTTATGTTATATGGATCAACCTAAATGTGACCCATTCATTAAACAAGTCAGACAACCCGTGACCCGTGTCACCTATTAATGTGCGGGTCATCAAACCTGTAGCACGAAATAACCCATCCAACAATCTTTTTACTATTTTTTTTTTTCTTAATTATAAAATGTAAATATAAACAGAAAGATTAATATTGAGTTCAAAATTATAGAATAACTAAATTTCTCATTTTATCTCAATAAATGACACAATGAACTAAGGATTTCACTAACCCCCAGGGAATAGCGTAATGATAAAGCCCTCACCTCACATGTTGGAGGTTGGAAGTTCAAATTTCCCTGGGGCATAGTTCAATTTTTTGTAACTTTGAACCCCCCACATTTCCTGTACCATTTTAAGGTTCGATCTTTAAAAGGCTCAAAATATTGCTTTAAACATACTTCATAAAATTAGGGTATTGATTATAAATTTTTTTGAAGAGATTGACTGGAACTTTGAAGAAAGAAAAATTTCACAAGACAAGACAGATAGGTTTGATTGATTGATAAAAAAAAATTTAGAAAAGCTTTTAATTAAGTCTAGTAAAATTTGACTGTAGTGTCGGTCGATTGAAACCTAGATAGTGGCGCTTGATCAAAGTGTCAGATTGATTGAAGTGGTGCCAGTGGTGCTCCACGGTGATCTTGATTGATCGTTGCCACGAAATAGTTTTGGAAACTCTCAAAATACAATTATAAAAAGGATTTCTTTTTGGGCAAATTTCTGTAAACCCCCAATACTTTCAAAAAGTGATCATAAAACCCTAACCAATTTTAAAAACCTCCAACAATATAATAACATTATCATTTTTCCCCAACTCTGTAAATTGGGCATTAAGAGTATGTGAAATG
>JAOTQH010000011.1:695395-706522 GCA_025631255.1 Cornus kousa | reverse complement strand
CTAGACGAAGAGAGAGATGTAAACAAAGAGGAGAGGAGAGGAGAGGAGAGGAGAGGAGAGATCTAGAGGAGAAGAGAGAAAAAAGAAAAGAAAAGAAAGAACTGACGTGGCTTCGTCGTTCATCTCTGCAACTAGGGCTTCGTCTCATAATCTCATTCTATCGTTGTTTGTTTAACACTTTGACTTTTGGGCTTTCTTATTTTTTTATTCTTTTGAACAAAAGTTCCTTATATCGTATGATTGAGCTTTCTTTTTGTTTATTAAGTTGCCAAAAGTACCCTTTTTGGCTTAAGAAATAAAACAATCGTATTTTTTTAAACAAATATCAGGAAATAGGACAATCGTATTTTTTTAAACAAATATCAGTGAGGCGCACCTAGGCGCACCTCACAAACAGGATGAGGCGCAACCGAGGCGCGCGCCTAGTAAACATCAGTGAGCCTGGGATGACAACAAGCGCTAAACCTGAGCCTCGAGCCTAGGCGTGCCTTTAACAACACTAGGCAGAACATCAGCGACCGACAGGATTTTTGCAACCATTACCAGTAGCTGAGTGGAAATAGGAGCATATCACCATGGATTTCGTAACGGGACTTCCGAGGTCTCAGAGTCAGCACATGTTGTTCCGCTTTTGACCTGGAGATTCAAAAGTAAATCTAAAATTACAACTCGATCGAACTCATTTTGACATCGAAATATGCCAATTACAATTTATTCTTCAAAATGAATAAGTGTTCTCCATTCACCTACTCTTGTAACTTCTCCTATATAAACCCCATTGTATTAATATATTATGCCCTAAATAATATATACGTTTTCATATATTCTCTCTCTTTCAACATGGTATCAAAGCATAAATCGATCCCTCTTTAAATATATAATTTTTTACAATCATATTCAGACTTCGATCTCGATTCCATCTCGGCTTTCTCTCTGCAATCTCTTCTCGGCAATCTCTCCTCAATGGTCTCGGTTCTTGTCCCAGCAACCTCTCTCGGATCCCTCCTAGGCCCTCTCCTGGGCAATCTCTCTCAAGTTCATATCAGCTTGATCTTGGTTCTCTCATCTCAACTCCCTCTCGCTTATATCTCTCTCTTGTTTGGCAGCCCCCCCATGGATACCAAGGACTCTCATCTTTTTGGGTCAACTGAAAGGCTCAAACTACCTTTATTGGTCTCAAGCCATAGAGGTATTCTTACGGGATCGAGAAAAACTATCTTATCTTTAATCAACCAAACCCACCACTGATGAAAAGATTATTGAGGCTTGGGAGAAAGAAGATGCTCATATTATTACTTGGTTATGGAATAGCTTGGAAATTGAGATCTTTCTTCAAAGAAGAATATCATCTTCACAAAAGAATATTTCTCGTATTTATTAGTTGTACCAGGACATATTTAATCTCTAGCAGGGAGATCATTCTGTTTTGTTGAAGATTATTACTCAGAACTAAAGGGTATGCAGGAAGAATTGAATATCTACCAACCATTGACTACAAACATAGAACATCATAAACAACATAGAGAGGAGTTACGGGTGGCGAATTTTTATCTGGACTTAAACCTGAACTTGCTCCGATTAGTTCACATAATTTGTTTGGCAAGGAGATACCCATAGGCTATAAGACTTTTACTCGAGTTCAAAGAGCATCTATTCATGCCCCTATGATTGAGAAGGGAAACCACTCTACTTTTGTTGTTCGTGTTGAGCAACATGATACTTCCCGTGGAGGACAAGGGGGGCAGAGGTCGTTCCAACCCAGGTCGTGGCACATATAGCAGCACAAGGAATCACGGCAGCAAGAAGTGTGATAATCTCTCTTGTAACTAATCTAGATTCTAGAGAGGCCACTTCATCAACTTGATGTTAATAATGCCTTTCATCATGGTGACCTTACTAAGACAGTCTATATGGTTCAACCACTTGGGTTTACGTCCAAGGGGGAGTGTGTGTCATCTCAAGAAATCTTTCTATGACCTCAAATAGTCCCTCGTGCATGGTCTGATAGCAATGGTAGCTCATGGTATTACCATATGTCAAGCTGATCACTCTCTTTTTTTTAAGAAAACGAAACGTGGTTGTGATTCTGGTAGTGTATGTAGATTATATCATCACCACCGGTATTGACAGAGATGGAATACAAGTTTTAATCCATCACTTGAGTTCTAGCTTCCTCACTAAGGATTTTGGCAAACTTCGGTATTTTCTAGGAATTGAGGTGGCTTAGTCGAAGCAAGGTATTAGTCTCTTTCAATGGAAGTACACTTTTGATCTCTTACAGGATACTAGATATCTTGGTTCGAAACCTGTAACTACACCCATGGAAACTAATGTAAAACTTAAGGTGGATGATGGTGACCTACTCGATGATCCTGAGATGTATTGGAGACTTATAGGTATACTTATTTACCTCACAATCACTAGTCCAAACATTTACGCAGTGTGCTCCGGGATGTGGTTTGCTTTTTCGATCTTCTGGACATCCTCGGATTGCAGGATACACAAATGCAGATTAGGCAGGTTCTCCTTCTAATCGACGGACCACCACGGGTTACTGCACCTTCATAAGAGGAAATCTAGTAACTTGGAGAAGAATTTTTAAGTTATGGCTCGTTCCCGTGTTGAAGCAGAGAATCATGCCATGGCGCACATTGCCTGTGAACCTACTTGGTTGAAGACTCTTTTACAGGAACTTGGGATTTCAGTCAAGTATCCATTGTGACAATCAAAAAGCTATTCATATTGCTAGCAATCCAATCTACCGAGAGGACTAAACACATTGAATTAGATTGTCATTTCATTCGATCTAAAGTTGACTCGAATGAGATTGTTACACCTTATGTTCCTTCTGGCAGTTAACTAGCAGACATTTTCACTAAGGTGCTTCCCAAGCACTCTATTGATTCCACATGTAGCAAGCTAGGAGTTATTGACATCTACTCTCCAGCTTAAGGGGGAGTGTTATATAGTATAGTATGAGCTGTCACACGTGAATTATTAGTTGTCATGCTGTCACACGTGAATTATTAGTTGTCATGCTCACACGTGTACAGTTAAATTACATTGTATACCAGGGTTTACTAAAGTTTTCTGTATTATGTGGCCGCCTTCACCTACCCCTCATTACCATGTATAGGGTTTACTTGTTCTCCACTCACCTACTCCTGTAGCTTCTCCTATATAAACCCCATTGTATTATTGTATTACTAATTGAATAATATATACATTTTCATACATTCTCTCTTTCAACATCATTCATGTAGCTTCTGCTTCGGGTAGTGCCACCAAGTTTATGAGCAGATTAAGGGATATTATTCTTGTGTTGCCTTTTCAGTGGGAAAGGGAGTGATTCAGCGTTTTCATGCTCAGATTCCATCTCCTTCCAGACTTAAGATTGATAGTTTATGAGCACCAGTTTTGTTCTGAGGACTATGATAAGAATGAAATCTCCAATTGCTTGGCGATCCTAATTGACAGTGATACTGAAAAACACTTCCATCTCAGCCTTTAACGTTGTTATTTAACAAACTTAGAAACACATTCATCTAAACCTTGAGCCATTGTCAATCAACAAACTCAAAAAATCTCATGTATGTTCCTCAGTCATAGATCTCTAATTTGCTGAACTACAACATGATGGAGTGGATTAGGCAATAATGATTTTTTCAGTTAGTTTCCACAGGTAGGTTCAGCTAATCTAAATATTGAGTAACTTTTTTATGGATTCACGTACTCCGTATATAGATCAAGTGTCTTCACTGCAACACTCAAAGCAAACTTTCCTTTATCACTCTTGCCAACAGGACAGTATGCACGAACCTTAATCCCTGCATTAACAGTTTAAGAATCTATGGAACAAAAAACAAAAATCATCAAGAATAAAAGTGATCAGGTACTGAGCTTTATGAATACCGTCAGCTGTCGTATCTTCAATATAATCAAATAAACCGATTACAATAGCGACCAAATAAGTTGACATAATTGGTGATTCCTCAAAACACACAGTCTTGAGGTGCCCATTAAGCTTTTCATGGATAACTGGCATATTAGACAATGCTGTCAAGTCAGATGGAACATCTACTGTTATCTTGAAGGTGGCCTGTCAAGAATGTAATAGAAATGCAAAACAGTTTAGAAGATGCTCAGTTCCCTTAAAACTACATAAGAAAAATACAATCTTATGAGAATTTACAATTATACTTATGAGTAAGCATAAACACACGTACGCACATGAGAAAGCATAAACACACGTACGCACAACCAAAAAGAAAGAAGCAGCCATCAACTTGAACTTCAATTGGCTAAGATAAAAACAAAAACAGAAAAAAAGGTATAGTTTATCCAGTTGTCTGTATAGTAGAAACATTAAAGAAAAAAAGAGAAGAGAAATGAATTCCTGTCCTGTGTCCACTTCTCTTCTTATGTATCACTATCAGTATCAATTTTTATAAGAATATGAAATTGTCTTGGTCATTGCATCCTATAAACAAGTTCTATGCACGTGTAGTTTCCAAAATGCAATGAAGCAACCCGATATAGCTGTGAAAACTTAGTACCAGTAGCAATAATAGTCCAATGGAACACAATTCCTTTACTGAAAGATGGCCAACCATGCCACCTCACTTTGGTCAAAACCGTGACAGTTCCTTATTCATGGCTCATAAATAAACAACTTAGAATCCTACACAAAAGGATTCGCACAAAATATTGTTACAAGACATATAAGACGTTATGTGTGCTCACATGGAAATGAATACAGTGAGGTGCTTACCAACATCTATTTCCATATAAGAGCATCACATAACGTGTGTCCCACCTACTCGATGTGCTGGGAGGGAAAGACTGGAACATCATTAACCTTTAACATTATTTTGCAAAAAGATAATTGCTATATGCAAAGATGATAACAGTACTTCTCTTTGCTCTATAGAACAATGATTCATCTTTCCATAGAGCAAAGAGAGGTACCAGTACCACTATGAATAGGTAGCAAAACTTAATTAAACGTACATATATCATGCATTAGTTCACACATCACACATTATTCATAATTCAGTCATGTCTCTCTTTGATAAATTTATCTATGGTAGGATTGATGGTTGATTTTGCTGATGAGAACAGAGGCATTGCTCGAAATATGATAAATATTCCAAATGGAATGGACTAGGTGAAGAATCAAGCTGACTCAAGAAAGAGATAGAAGGCAGTTCAAGACGATGTTAGGTCAATAGAAATTAGGTTCGTAAATTTTGTAAAACAAAACTGGAGTCCCTAACTTTTGTTTTAATTTCTAGCTTAGGTTAGAAATTTCAAAAGTTAGTGTTAGTTGTCACCTCCTACTCAAGGTTAGAAAAGTAGTTTCAAGCTATTCTTTAGGGTTAGTTGTTACCTCCTACTCAAGGTTGGAGAAGGAATTTTAAGCTACATCAAGGGTAAAAAAGTAGTTAACACATTTGTTGGGACAATGGAAGCGAGTGAACACAAAGATCCAAAGAAAGCCAACAAACACAAGATATACATGGTTCATCCAAACTCAGGGCTACATCCATGGATGAGAAGAGATTTCACTATGATTCATAGAGATATTACAACATTAGAGTGCCAACACCACGTACATGTCTTTTTACCAGTGTCATTGGTGTTTTTCCTACTCTACCAACCTATAAATTACCTCAACCCATCAACTTCCTCGTGAGACTACATCTCTCTTTCTCAATCTCATAAGTCTCAACTCATAACCTAGGTGCCTATTTATAGAGTTACAAACTCAATTCCTTGTTCAACAAAGGATTACTTGCTTAACAAGAAATTTCCTTACAAAATACTACTCTAAAATATAAACCTAATTAGAATAGGAATTTGAGACACAATTTCCAACAATCTCCACATTGGCTCAAATTCCATCCAGCCAATCATCGCTTCCCATGGCATTGATCAGAACAATTCTTTTACAGCTTTAATCTTGATGATACTCCCGTAAAACTCCGATTGTCCACATTATATGTTGCTCGATCAGTCAAACCTCCAAGGCTCCACCTTGACTACTTGAGCTCTATGCCACATAACCAAGCTGATTGACTCCACCTACAACTGAAGCCAGTTGCAGCACATGTTGAGACGTCTTGTGTTTTCTGAATCTCCTTCACCTTTGGCTCTGATACCAATTTGTTGGGCAGCGAAAGCGTGTAAACAAGAAAGATTCAATGAAAGCCAACAAAACAATCATATAAACACAAGATATACATGATTCGACCAAAACCAGCCTACGTCCATGGATAAGAAGAGATAGAGATAGTGCAACAATATAGTACTAACACCACCACTCCATGAGCCTATGCCACGTAACCAAGCTGATTGACTCCACCTATAACTGAAGCCCGTTGCAGCACATGTTGAGACGTCTTGTGTTTTCTGGATCTCCTTCACCTTTGGCTCTGATACCAATTTGTTCGGCAGCGAACGCGTGTAAACAAGAAAGATTCAATGAAAGCCAACAAAACAATCACACATAAACACAAGGTATACATGGTTCGGCCAAAACTGGCCTACGTCCATGGATGAGAAGAGATAGAGATAGTACAACAGTATGATTTATAGAGATAGTACAACAATATAATACCAACACCACCACTCCATGAGCCTATTTCCTCACTACCAGCGTCACCGGTGTTTTTCCTACTCTACCCATCAACTCTCTCATGAGATTACATCTATCTCAATCTCATAAGTCTCAACCCAAAGCCTATGTATCTATTTATAGAGTTTCAAACCCAATTCCTTGTTGGACAGGGATTACAATATCTTAGAGGCCAAGACTTGTCAAATAAGAAATTACCAAATAGAATACAACTTTAAAATAGAAACATAATTAGAATAGGAATTTGAGACACAAATTCCAACAAAATCCAAACTAGGTTTGCATGTCTATTTCGTTTCTCCGTTCTCTTTTTCATCATCAAATAGAGATTGCATGCGAGGTTTTTGGATATCAAGAACAATAATTGAGAATGGGAGAAACTAGGGTTCATGAGGATGATGACACTCAACTCCTTTATTGAACAAGTAACTGAAATCTCTCTCATTAAGGAGATCTTTAGAAACTATTAACATCATCTAATACAAAATGAAGGAAAGCCATTTGAAATTTTGGTTGTCTATGAGATTTAACTATAAATTGTTGTTTCTTTCTTTAATGATTCTTACATTTTTTTCCTTTGGTAGATTGTAATACATTTTTTTGATCCAGAAAAGCTCTGATACCAATCAATTCCTCTACAATGACTGATTTTTCTCAGACTCCACTTTTCTTTCATTTTCTTATCCATCCCAACTTCATCCCAAGTAGATTATTCGGTCACACCTTCTAAAACTAACCAATATAAAGTTTATCTTCTGGCCTGTGTTGTTATCCCCAAGCTTGTATCAATGGCGCTTTCTAGTTCTGATGTTACTAAAGTAAAATCTGTGTCACTGTCCGGATTTGATAAAAAAATAATAATAATAAAAAGATCATGAATGAATCATTAAAAAAAATGAAGGCCATGAATGAATCAGAACATAGACAATAAAAAAATGGTAGTTTATGATTTGGGAAGATTTCGATTTGAGGAGGAAATGTTTGAATGTAACGAACTTGATCCTGGAGAGTTGAAGGAAGATAGATTTATTGTTGTGGAGGTTGAGTTTGTAGAAAACCTGGTTGAAGAAAGTCCTGAGAGGGCTGAGTTTGGCGAAATCAGAATAGAATTAATTTTAGCAATATAAAATTGTGTGGCAAATCACTACTGTCCACATTTAGGGTCGGCTAAACTTCCCTTTTTCTCAGTCGTTTAATGTAGCACCACTCATATATAAAATGCCCTTTAGAAAATAGGGGTTCCTTTGGAGATATCTTGTGTGAAACTTACCTCAAGTGAGGTGACAGCCTGCTTGAAGAAAAAACACTTGGGTTAGAACTAAAAGTGCTGTGAGCACACTATGCCTCTTATCTTGAGTGGTCGTCAAGGTACACGTGGTGTGGCCACTTTGGCGGCCATTTAGGTCAAGTCCTTGTTTGGTGCATTAATGCTACATGTACAATAATGAATCATATACCTATATGGATTAATCTGGAAGGAGAAACATGAATTGATAATAACATATACTAAAATCATGAAATAAGTTGCCCATAACTGCAACACAAGAAATATATACAAGTCATGGATAAAAGGATGCTTGCAGATACTACTAGGAAAAAAAAGAAAAAGGGAAGAAAAAGAAGAATGTTCACAGGTACCTTGAGAGCCGGCTCGTCCCAGCACGGAAAACACATTCTTGCATCCACAGCTTCAAACTGAGTCACAGCCATGTTCTTCTTCACATCCCCATCTATATAAGTTCTGTTAAAAGTCAAAGGAACATATATCACTATAGAAATGTTGGATTTTGTGGACAAAAATTGTAAACTAAGAAGTTCTTATGAACTTCTATTGGACAGCATAAGGAGCATATGAGGTGTACTACATGGTATCATGGGCTAAAAAAGCGTGATGTCCATTCATAAAGGCACGGTGATGAAAACTGATGGCCATGATCTAATTCTAGAAGCAACAATCGAATGGAAAAGTTCTGATCAATTTTAAAAGCAGACACTTAAAACAAATGGGAAATAATGTATCATGAAGCTGTCCTAAGAGAATCCTCTCGGCCATTGAATTGACAGATACGCCCCATCAGTCTCTCAATACAATGGCTGAGAGGGCACTTTCACTGTGAGAGAGCCTTCATGATAGAATTGCTCTTTAAAATAAATGTACAACCTAATTTAGGAAGTAAGCATAGGATTCATGTACAGATGTTTAGATCGAAGTATTTAAACCTTTCTGAAAAAGCGAAAGGTACTTTCCTTAAAACAATAAGACAACACTCATTAAGGGGCATGAGACATTGAAAGGGTGCAACCAGGGAACATGACCTATTGAAAGTGCCATCAAGGTGTACCAAGAACTCATACTGATAGGATCCTTCTACAGTCCATTTGCGCATCACAAATCAAGAGAGGTTGGCACAATGTAAGGTTGCTTCATTGCGATCCAGAGGTCAAAGGTTCGAAATAAGAAAAACAACCTTTCCAGCTGCGTACATTCTACCCTCCCCAAATCCCACAGTGAGCCTCAGCTAGCCCGTTTAATCAAGAGAGCTCAAGTATTTGGAGTTTCAGGGAGTCCTTGTGTTCTTTTGTGTCTTCTTGGTTTAAGTGCTTTCCAGAAAACACTTCATTCGGATTTTCATTAAGTTCATAGCATTTGGTTATGAGAAAAGTCAATTTTGACTTTTTCTTATCTTGAACCCAAGAAAAAGAAGAGTCTCCATTCAACTTGCAATAATTACAATTAAATGGCCCAGTTGAGCAGAGTTTTTCATTTTTCCATTCTCTTTCTTTTTCTTTTTTTTTTTTGATAAGTCATTCTCTTTCTTTTTCTTGGAATAAGATACGGTGTTCTTACCACCTCCGGGAGCGGGAATATTCCCTTCGTATACATCCAACCACCCCACAGCCACATGTAAGGGCTAAACTCAGTAGAAGTTGAATTGGAGAACCAAAAGGCTCTAGAAAACTCTAGTAGGCTAGTACCCCCCATTGGGGTTCTACTCAAAATCTTAGAGTTTTTTTTTTTTTTTTTTTTTTTTTTTTTTTCAGGTAAATACTCACACAACATGTCCACTACAGGCCTCCAATCGCTCACCTCAAAATTGAGGGGGAGGTAAGTACTCAAATTTTTCATTATTTATCTTTCCTTGGTTTTCTTGACAACCAAACAGAAGAAAAGAAAATGACCAAAAGGAGAGAATTTACCCTCTGTAGAAACCCTTGAGGTGCTCATTAAGAACCCCAGAGAAGCTAATCCCCAAAACTCCATCCCCAGCACTGAGCACTTGATCAAAGACCAACACAAGCATCTCATCATCACCGTCCTCCACAACATCAGATGGAACACACTTCTGCAAAATCACAAACAGTTCATGATCACAAAACTTAGAATTGCAATTAAACGAAGATCAACTGTTCGCATAACAAAGTCAATGAAATTTACTTGGTTTTGAGAATCAGTGAACGACACTTCCCCAATGTCGAGCTCCAGAGCATTCAAGACTAGAAATTTAGTGGGACTGACGATGGAGAGGTCGATTCGAACAGTACCCGAAAACGTGCAAGCCGAGAGATCAGGTTTTAGAGCGAGATCGTAACGTTTGGGGATTGCAAACTTGGGCAGTCTGCTTAGACCTTTGAATTGCTCAAGGCTCTGTTCATCTTTCATCTCCATCTCTCTTCTCTGCGTCTCTAAGTTGGTTGTGGTATGGAGCAGTGATGGAGTATTGTGTGGAGGGATTTTTTTACAAGTTAATGCACATAGTTACGAGATGTCTGCGAAGTGTTGGGTGGAGATTTGTATATTAGCTTTCAGAGCCCATTTGTTGATTGGATAGTGAAATATCTCGGGTTTTTTATTTCAGATTGCGACTCCATCGCTCGTGCTTTGAAATTACGATCAGTATTGGTGTCACCTTCAATTCAAGCTGGAAAGACAAGGATAGATTTGTGCTTATCTATTAATTTAATCCATTAGGAAGGATAGATTTGTGCTCATCAATTAATTTGATGAAGTCGGTCTACACGACATGTTAATGTTTAAAATTCTTTTAAAAGATTTGACTCGCTTTTATTTTTTATTTTTACGTTATTTAAAGTTATTTTTAGTCACAATTTTTTAATATATTATCTCCAAAATTTTAATACACAACAAAATATGAGTCAAAATTTTTCAAATTAGCAAGTAATATGAAACACAAATAGTATGTTTCATATCCTTACAATGCACTTTAAACTCTTATTTTAAAATTTTACATTATTTGTTAATTATATTAGCACAAGAATGACAGTAAAATCTTAACTTGCTTTGCCTGTTTGCAATCTTTTAGAAAAAAATCGAATCCAATGTCATTAAGCACCATGTTAGCGACTCAGATTTAAGACATCTCTTACACACTTAGATTTATTTTACATAACATTCCAAAAAAAAAAAAAAAGATTTATTTTACATGTTATATATATATATATATATATATATTGATATATTTTAAATATAA
>JAOTQH010000011.1:683807-695170 GCA_025631255.1 Cornus kousa | reverse complement strand
GTTTTACACCAACAAAGATATCATCTTTGTTGGTGTAAAACTCATCATCATGGACTGCACTTCTCTTATGAGGATCTTGACCTTCAATGGAACTCCAAAAACCCTAAAAGCCGCCACTAGATCTAGAATTATATGATAATCCTAAGAGAGAAAATAAAGAGATTTTCTACGGCCTTGCACATTCTTTTATAGAAGTAATTGACTTCTATCCATAGTTGGATGGACTTTAGGTCTTCTGGGGTCATCTGGGTCCGTTTGAAACTTAATGGGATATAATTAAAATTAATTTCGCACTTAAAAAGTTTGCCTAAAGAGAAAAGGCTCGAGCAGAGAATTTTGTGCTAAAGCTTTTCTGACTGTGCTCGAGCTTTTTGGGAAAGGCTCGAGCAGAAATTCCATGCTTAGCCAAATTTCTTCACTTTATTTCCGAAAGTCTTTCTTTTTAACACTTAGAATATTTTAAGCATTTTTCTTCATGGTGCTTGATCACCTTGGCTAGAGTGCTCAAGCAGATAATCTTCTACTCGAGCTTTTTGTCTTCTGCTCAAGGTTTTTGGAAAAGGCTTGAGCTCTGGCAACTGGAATTTTTGAAGCGTTTTTACATCTTCCCAGGGGAGTTTATGCTCGAGCTCTTTGGATAAGGCTCGAGCACCTTGGTCTTCTGCTCGAGCAGAGAATTCGGTGCTCGAGTATTTTTGCCTTAGTGACTTTCTTACTGTATTCCACTTTGTGCTCGAGCATAAATACTTACGCTTGAGCTCTGGCACTTGAACATCTCCAGAATCACCTGTTGGACTCCAAACTTGCTTCAGATGGTCGGGAACATTTCCAAAAGACTCGGTAATAGTCTTTAAGTTTTTAGAATCACGATTTTATTATATTCTTTGGAAAAGTACCTACAAAAGTAAATAAATTAAAATCAATCTAAAATTGGATAGAAGTATCACTTAAGGTCTTAACATACACATGTTTAAGGGTTCGAATATGCAATATTCAACACTCATCACCTACCTGCATAGGATAGGAAAATAGGGGACCAATAACTAATTCTTCGTGTAATCTTCTCCATTAGCCCTTTGCAATTAACAACATCAAGTTTAGTGGAGATCAGAGGTACCCCTAAATACCTTATAGGCAGCGAGCCACACTCAAACCCAAGTGGAGCCTCAGTGTCATTTGTGAGAGAGCTATCTACCCAGCCACAAAAAGGAGCTTTAAGAGTTATTAATGCATAGCCCTGAGAGGGCATATAAATGGTCAAGTGCATGTTTAAGGATTGAGATAAATGCGATATCTTCATGGGAGAATAATAGAAGATCATCCGCAAAAATAAGATGAGGATGAACAGACCTTTGCAGCTTGAGTGATATTTGAATGATAGACTGCATGAGATGTACATCTCTGTGATGGAGGAAAAGACTTCCACAAAGAGTATAAGTGAAATAGGGTCACCTTGTCTGAGCCTTTAACCCCTTGAAAATATCCATGGAACTCCCCATTAAGGGATACAGTAAATGATGGTAATGTGATGCAAGCACTGATCCAATCAATAAATGGTTGAGGGAACCCAAATGAGGATAGTGTGTCCAGTAGAAACTCCCACCCAACTGAATAGAAAGCCTTCATGCGATCCACTTTTAATATATATCTTGGAGGAGTGAGATGGCTATGATAACCATGCAAGAGCTGTTTCAGCTTGTTGGCTAATAGCTTAACAATGCATTTGTAAGGTGTGTTGCAACAAGAAATGGGGCGGAAATCATTTAGAGAGGTGGGGTTGGCTGTCTTTGGGACCAAGGCAATGTAGGAGTTATTAATTTCTCTTAATAGTTTGTCATTGATGAAGAAGGTTTTAATTGCAATGATCACAGCCCTATCTACGACGGACCATGCCATGGGAAAGAAATGAGCATTAAACCCATCAGTACACGGGGATTTATCTCTATTAAGAGATAGAAAGCATGATTAGATTTCAGAATAGGTCAAACTCAGAAGTTGATAAATCCCTAACCTGTTGTTCAAACGAACTTCCCATTCGGGAATCGGGTTGAGTTCAGATTAACTGGCGGGTCATGGAGCTACATGCCAAGTAGGGTTCCCAGTTCCCACTATTGAATCCGACTCATATATTCGAGTCTCACCAACCGACTCGCGCCGCATAATAGATATAGCCGATATATATATATATATATCTATACAATCATCGCCAAGGTAAAAATATGCAGAATGCATATATAAAGCGTTAAACCCTAAACCCTAGACGACAAGTGGAGGACCAAAGGAAACAGAAAAGTTTGGGAAGAGAGAGAGTTAAGAGAGAGAGAGAGAGAGTTGATTGAAGTCCCCATACACCATTCAAGTTCATGTCAGTTTTTGAATCTCTATTTATTCTTTTTTCTTATTCTGTATTATTAAGCTCAGAAACAAATTCAGTTGTTAGTATAACCCCTCAAAACCAGAATCAGACAACTAAAATTATACGAAAACAGTTTCTTTAGGGTTTTAAGTTGGTGTTCTATAGCTGCGACATTTAAATTCCATTTATTGATGGGTGTAGTTTAACTGCTTCTCCCTATTGAATCATTTTATATAGAAAATTTAATTATTATTTCTTCTTTTGTATCAGTTTGATAGAATTCTAGTTGATTAGGCTTGAAATGGACGACATAAGTTATATATATATATATATAAATATATACATGTGTGTATATTGTTGTGTTTTATTTTAATTTTTGGTGGTCTGCAATAATTTTCAGATTATTCTCAAGATATTAGTAGCTGTGTTGAGGTTGGGATGGCAATCGACGGGAGTTTTTGTCTGGAATCCGAGCTCGAGAGGTTTCTTTCTAGGTGTCCGGAGCTTGCATGCGTTCCTCAATTTCAGTCCCTTGTGGAGAAGGTACTGGGTTTACCCATTTTATTAAGATTCATAGTTTTCTATTTATCTACATGTGTTTGTCAGGTTTGTGATGTTTATGAGAGTGCAGGGACACTTGTTGACAGAAGAAGAAGTGGTGAATTCAGTTGCGGAGCTGTTTCTTCACCCGAATTATACAATCCCATTGGTGGGGTGTTTTCGCCCACTAGTACGTAAGATTATGGACAGGACTGTGACCTTGCTTCAGATGGTACCTGATTTGAGGTCCAATTCTGATAATTTCATGGAGGATTTTGAAGAACACAAATTCCTCCGAGAGACTGGAAATTTGAAGAATTCGGAAGGTGTCAGGGTTATTGATTTTTATGTTAGAAGTGGGAAGGGCTTGAATCTTCATGAGCTTGCTTGTCTAGCCTTTTGTCGAGCAGTCGATTTGGCCCCTTTTCTATTGGGGTAAGTCATCTTACATGATTTTCTGGTTCTATCTAGGAACACACACATGAAGAGTGCATTTTGTCATCCTTGTATTTTGATGGCGTTGTTACTTTTTTATGCATTTTGAAACATAGTTTTTTTTATAGAAAAATAGGGATTCACACTGTGTTTTGTTGGATGAGCATTTACAGCTTTTTTTGAATGACACAATTTAGAGTTTTTGACATCATTTTGTGTTGGTTTCACCTGATGGCTCTATTCAAGACTGTGTATTTGTAACTTAAAAAGTGATATGTAAATTGTCAATGGGGCCATTTGTTCGTCTGGGGCATCAAACACACCCTTACTGCAGAGAGGTGCACTATGAACTAATTATATATCTCTTTCCTGTACTACTTACATATTATGTGGGTCAATTTGAAGGTTATTTGTTGACTAGATACAATAAAAAGGGTAAATATGTGAATCTAATGCTTGAGGATGCATGCGTAGAAAAATCATAATTCTCATAGCTTTTGCGTAGTTGAATCATATGTTGTTTATTATAGATGTTGGTAGGCCTATGAAATGTATGCTTTGTTATTATGGAGGTCAAAGCATATTTCTTATATTAATTGTATATTTCTTTATTTGAACCCACGGACAAAATTGGTTGATTTCTTTGCCAACCAAGGAAGATGGGTTCACATCAACTGATTACAGTAGAAAATGATTGATTGACCAAAATAGACTGTGCTGTTTGATGGTATGCTGCTTTTCCATTTTTTGAATCTCAATTGGGTTTGACAAGAGTTACTGCCCAAAGTTCTCTGATTGATTGTCCAAAATAGACTGTGTGCTGTTTGTTGGTATGTTGCTTTTCCATTTTCGAAGTTCACTTGGGTTTGACAAGAGTTGGTAAGCGAAATTGTGATTTATGGGTTCCATTGCCCGTCCTTCCCTGTTATGTTTGACCTTCTGGATATGCTTATCAAAAAAAAAGAAAAGAAAGTTTGACCTTCTGGATATGTTCTCATGCCAGGGATGCACGTGATGCAATGTTTTTTGAATGCTGGGTTGCAGAATGTTTGCTTGATCAAGCAATATGTTTTCACGTGTCACTCCCCTCACCCCCTCTATCTCTATTCATTTCTCTCGTCCCTTCTAAAGTAGATCTTAATGTGTTACTTGTTATTGAGGCCAGTTGTGGCTGTTTTCTTTTCTGTTTTTTATTATTTATCTGCACATCCTCGAAATATTTTACTTCGGCTGGGATCAGATTATCACTTGATGGACATAATAGGTGGTTTTATTTTTCCCGAGTTAAATGGGATGTGGAATAGGGACACACTGGCTTTTGGTTTTCTTTCCTATGTGAATCTCTATAAACCTATCTTTGTTCTGCTGGCTGAAGTAGCCTTTTGATAGTCACCTCTTATATGCTGCCCTCCCATAACTATTTTGTTCCTTGTTTATATATGAAATTAACCCCCCATGGTTACTCTGTGCAGGTATGTGTTAAACTATTTCAAATTTGCTCCTCCTCCATTTGAAAGGATTATGCAGAAAAAAACAGTTTCTGAGCTGTTAGAAAAGGTAGTTCTATTAACTGGGTCTCATTATCATTATTATTAATTTGACGAGTCAAATGTAGTAGAAAGTGTTCAAAAGGGGAGCACATCCCCAAGACTACACAAAGGTTGAAACCAAACAGAAAAGTGATACTGTGGACCCGAGGAACCCCAAAAATCCATTAAATCCTCTATAGATTTACAATTTCTCCCCACCCCCAACTAAAAAGAGAGCTAATAATGTGAAATTTCAACTAAAATAGAAGATTCCTCTTCCTTGAAGGATCTACTATTCCACTCCTTCCAAACGTACCACCAAATACAAAAGGGTGCCACCCTCCAAAAAAACACGGGCATGACCCACGAAGCATCCTCTTCAAGCTTCAATCGAACCTCTTGAATACCGTGGCATAACCCACTGGATGCCAAATAAGCCGAAAATAAGACTCTTAACAATCGTGATCCATGGACAATGCAAAAGGAGGTGATTGACGGACTCACCATTCCTTTTGAACACCCTACTTTTATTTCTCTCTTTCCTTATGTTAGCATTGGTGTCAAAAGTATGAAACGCGTAGGATAGGGTCCTAGGAGATAATTTGGTGGGCCCTAGAACAAAAACAAATTCCTTTACAAATTTTAAGAGGTATCCAAGATATGTATATGAAATTATGAATACAGCAACTAAAGTTCGGACCACATTTGGTGACATTTGTGAGTTCTCTGAATCTCCATAAACGTAGAACTGCACAAAGGATCGTGCTAAGCCGAACCTAAAGACGCGCCGGTCAAATGAGAAGGGATATTACTAATGAAAGTGACAGAAAGAAATTAGGCGTAGTACCCATTGGTTTGAAAATTTGAGAGAATAGGCTTTAGATGGTTTGGACACCTACATCGGAGACCTAGGGATGCTCTGGTGAAACGAGGAAGACTAGTTGTAATAGAAGGTAAGAGAAGGAGAGGGTGACCAAAGATAACATTAGATGAGGTTATTGAAAATGAATTTAAAAAATAAATATAGTTGGTAACCTTGCATGTAATAGAAAAGATTGGAGAAAGGGAGAATTCATGTGGCCTAACCCAGTAATGTGGGATTAAGGAAAAGATGTTGATGATGCTGGTGTCGAATATATGTTTTTACTTTCTATTAAGATTGTTTTAGATTGTGAGATTATTGATGTTCCTCTATGTCAGGTACACTTTAGATTCTAGCTGCCCTTGCTCAACACACATTAGAAACAACCCCTCTATGTCAATCGTAGATTCATGTAGAATAGGAGCAAATGGAGTGATCGTTTCAATTATTTTGTTTCAATTATCCGTTTCATATGTATGATAAAAAAAAGAAATTAAAACATCCAATAACCATTCTTTTTGAGCTAAACATGCATGAACAAAAGTTTTCTTATTGTGGTAAGAAAGACTACATTTCTGGAGGGAAAATCTGATAATATCTCAAACTATACTGAATGCAACAAAAAATGGTTGAGGGATATTTACGTCAAAGCCTAGAAGGGTAAAAAATGTAAAAACATTCTTGTGCTACCCTGATGAGAGTGAGTAAAGAAGTTTGTTCAAGATAATAAGATTGGATTAACAGCTTGAAATATAGAAATTGACAGGTGAAAGGATGGATGTCTGGCACTACGATTGGAATGAGAAATGAAATTGATTGTATACTAGAATCTAAGTAGGTGGAAGAGAAAATTATGCACCGTTGGTTAAAGAGATGGAATATTTGAAGGAAGGGAAGGTATATATGGTGGGAGAGTCCTACAAGGGAAATATTTTTTGGTTTCACCCGGTAGGAAAGAAAATAATGAAGAATTGGTGTATTTCATAAATTTACCACCGGAGTGCCATAACATGTGAAAAAAATGGAGAGGTCTCTACCTCTTCACTTCCTCCCATTTTTACTAGGATATTTATGGTGGGCTTTTAGGCTCAGTGGTCTGTATATAGGCTCAGTTTTTATTTTTTATTTTTATTATTATTTTTTTTAAAGCACACCAAGTGTATCCTAGCAAAAAGAGATTATGCATCAAGCATCAAAAACATTGTGAGGCATCCTAGAAGTCTAATTGATAGAATTTTGTTTATTTTATCATCATAATTTTAGAAATGTGGAGAAATACATTAGAATAAAAAGGTTCAAAAAATAATAATACTAAAACTAATGTACGGAATGTAAAATTAATAGAATCAGATATTGATAATATAATGATCACACTTCAAACCATTGGATTTTCTACTTTTGATGCATTAATAATAGAAAAGGATGGCGAAGTAGATGGTGATATGATTAGTACAATTGGATGAGGTTGGATAAAATGGAGACAGATGGTGCTGTTTTATGTGATAGAAGAATAACTAATAAATTAAAAGGAAAACATTATGTATGGAACAATATCAAGGGAACTATTTTATATGGAGCGGATGTTGAACTCTAAAAAAGAAATAAGAACAATAAGTTGATGTAATTGAAATGAGGATGTTAAAGTGGATGGTAGGAGTGACTAAAAGAGATAGATTTGCTAATCAAAATGTGAGGGATAAATTATGAGTAATGCCCATTAGTGTTAAAATATGAGAGAGGAGAGAGGGCGACCAAAGTTAACATAAAAATGATTTTTAAAAGTTAAATATCAGAGGAAAGATGACTTCTAATATTAAAAAAATGGAAAAAGAATCCATGTGGAAGACCCCATTCACATGGGCTAAGGCAAGGATGATGGTGATGACGATCATATCATATCATTCAGATGGGAGTTTTTGGAGTGTTGATCATAAACAATCCTAGGGCTACAAGGAGATACAGCCCTTCAACAAAATTTGAAATTTATAGTGTGATGTCATTTATTGCGGTATCCTTGTAATTATAATCAGCAAGCTTTCAAGTGTCCAGTAGTTTTTTCTTTTGGTTGCAAAGTCGGAGAAATATCTGCATTTTGACTGCTATCTGATTTTTCAATTTTTATTTATTTATTATTGTTATTGTTGTTTTTGTTTTAAGCAGGCTGGAACTGAATTATTGAATGATTTCCGAGCATCTTATCGCCTCCTTTCAGAGGATCCTGAAATTTTTGCTACACTCTGGGATTGGTCCTGTTTTTTGGAATTTGTACAGCAGTCAGCAGACATTGACCCTGGTGATAACATTGAGGGTTTTAAGGATTTAAAGGACATAAGATGGTGTGGGATACAAATTCTGTCAATAATTCTGAAATTAAGTAATAGAGCAACTACAAACTTCGGTCTTGGGGCGGAAGAAGCTTTTGCATGTCTATTGCGGTTGGCTTCAAATCCATTCTTCTTGGGTGTAGTAAGGCTGTTAACAAAAATGATAGGCAAATTTATTTTTTTTCTTTTAAATTTTCTTTTGCTTTTGCCACGTGCAGCTGGCAGGAATTCTGTCAGGATGTATCATTGGAGAAGGCTGGTTGGTATCTTGAATCATTTGAAGAAAAGAAGTCTGTTTCTATCAATAAGAATATGTATCTTGATGAACGTTGTCATCTGCAATCTTTTGAGCTTTGTTCTTCATCTGTTTTCTCTTCAAAGTTCAATGAGATCGGGTCATCAAACTGGAGCCGAGGGTTGGGGATATGGTAGGGGTTATTAGAATAAATTTTCAATATGCATGTGTTATAATATTTTTGAAACTTGGAAATTGGTGGTCTTTTAACTAAGCAAGCTGTAGAAGTGTGGGTGACTGGGCCTACCTTATATGGATGGGTATGTATGGGGTAACCCAGCCATTGACCTTCCAACTTCCTACTCCTCTTCCCTCTTCAAAGATAAAAAATGAAAAATTGATTTGACCTTGTTTTGACTGGTTTCCATTTTCTTATCTTGAATGACCTTTTATAATATCTTTAGCGATATGACATCTACTGGAAAGCCTTTCGTATTGACATCTGCTGTGAAGAAAAGTGTTGAGATGGTCCTGTTGGCAGTGAGTCAGAAGTGGCCTGTTCTTCTGTATGGTCCTGCTGGTTCTGGGAAAACTGCACTAATTAACAAGTTGGCCCTGGATAGTGGGAACAGAGGTAATTCTTGTTTTGTTTAAAATTTTGTGAATCTTAACAATGTATTCTCCCTTAAAAATGTTCAGGGATTTCTATTTCACGCTTCCTTGTACCTTAAATCTTTTAATTACCATTTTTAACTTGAAAAGTGCATGGCTAAACTGTCACATTATGTGTTGTTGTCTCTTAATCTTATATATGCGTCATTTGGTTGTCATATTCGGATGTATACACGATGAGGTATATCCTGAAAATAATTTCAGAAAACCTCATCCCTACGTATTGAGTGCTTGGAGTACTGATTCTATTACAATTTTACTTATAAAAAAAGGGAGTGTTAGGAGTACTGATACTTCTTTGAGAACAGATTCTGCTTCTAATGAAATGCTTTTTATCTACTTTCCCTTTTAGTTTGGAAATTATTTTATTGAAAATTGGCTTTATTTACCTGACTCAATCTTGCTTGACATACGCACATGCTATAGATGTGTGGGATAGTCACTAAAGAAAATATTAGGGTGATATGCACGTGGTTCTGGTTATGGGGGAGAAAATTAAACAGAATTGGATTACTTTTGAATCTTTTATGAGAAGAAACCAAGGGAAATTGATGTTCAATTAGAAGTATGGGTGAAAGCTAAAACGAGTCTGGATTAGTTGTGGACATTTACAAGGACAGATTGAACAGTGTATGTCTTATCTGAATAGTATGGATATTATGCATCATTTCAAAAAGTGAAAATTGTCATCACTGGCATATTAATGTATTTTTTTTTGATAAGTAACTGGCATAGTAATGTATGCCACATCCAGGATTGAAAAGCTTAGGTTTACTGTCTTCCCTTTATCTTTCCCTTGCAATAAGTATAGATGTTGATGAAAACAGTATGTTTGGCAAGGTAGTAATCTAAAAGCATTGGACTTGGGATTGTTTTTGATTTTTTTTCTTTTGATTGTTTTGGGAACCTTAGTTATTTTGGATCTATTGAGACTGTTTATGTTTCTACTTTTCAAATTATTTCCCTTTCCTTTGTGCCTCTGGTGGTGCTTTTGGAGGGGGCGCAATAGAAGATCCTTCAACGGCTAGGAATCTTCTATTGGAAATTTAAAATCTGTTCTTATTAGCTCTCTTTTTTGTTGGGTCCTGGGTAGATATTGTCCATCTATAGAGGAGACGGTTTTTCGGGTCCTTGAGCCTTTAGAGTCCTTTATGGCTTTTGTGTAGTTCTTTGGGCCGCGTTCCCCTTTTAAATGCTTTCTAATACAAATATACTTCTCCAAAGAAAAGGAAAAAGAAAAATAAAAAGGAGAGAACTGTAAGAGTGGACATGGTAGTTGGAATTTTTAAACATGCATTTGAGATCTTACACTCTCGGGGATGATTATGAAATACTGAACTTGTGGGCTATTTTTCCAATCCATTGACATCAAATACTCTGAATAAGCTACAATATGATTTTTCCTTTTTTAATCTTATGGTTATCTATGTTTGTTTATGCACATGCATGCATGGCATAGTATTGTCAATATTTCCATCTGATTGATTTGAGTTGTGATTTGTCTTGTTTAAATAATTTCATTCCCCTTCAAAGAATTGTTGTTGAAGTTCTATTTATGTTTATTGATTTTTTTTTTCTTTCTCAGTTCTATCTATTCACATGGATGATCAAATTGATGGCAAAACCTTGATCGGTAGTTATGTCTGTACGGAGCAACCCGGTGAATTTAGATGGCAGCCTGGATTTTTAACTCAGGTTTATTTCTCATTCAAAAAGAATTTTTTTCATTATGCTTCATCTGGTCATGGTATATCTAAATATATAATTAACAGGCTGTTCTTAATGGATATTGGGTTGTCTTTGAGGATATTGACAAAGCACCGTCTGATGTACAATCCATTTTATTGCCATTGCTGGAAGGTTCAAGTTCATTCTTAACTGGTCATGTGGAGGTATTTACCCTTTTACTTGCTTCCTATATAGGAAAACATTATATAGTTCTATTCTACATATTCTGGAGCACATTTCCCCATATGTATCATATTATTATTATTATTACTATTATTATTATTTATTTATTTATTTATTTTTGCGTAGTTCTAATAGGTTCATTTCTGTGGGGGGCTGTTGTCCTCAGTTTTTGATTTTTTGGGTGCATTTCTATGTGAAAGCTAGCTAAAAATAACTTTCTTTTCTTATCAATGGGAAAGGGGAAAAAGTAAAAAAGAAACTTAGCCAAGCTGTTACTATATTATTATCTTTCTTTGTGGGCTATGTTCTCTCTTAATTAAATAAGTTGTTTGTTTGTGATTTCTGCATTATATTTAGGGGTGGCAAAAGTTGACACGACCCGCCAACACGACACGAGTTAAATGGGTTTGGGTCATAAACGGGTTGACACGATTAACCCGTTTAGTTAATCGTGTCGTGTTTGGGTTGAGGGGCTCGACCCGTGTAACCCGTTTATACA
>JAOTQH010000011.1:667947-681952 GCA_025631255.1 Cornus kousa | reverse complement strand
TAATTTAATCTTTTGTAAACTATAAACTATTTAGTAATTTGGTTGATTAAAACTTATATTTTTTTTAGTATTTATTAATTTATTGAGTATTATTAAGAATTTAAATAATATAAATTTATTTTCTTTTGTAAATAGGTCATTAAACGGATTACACGTGTAACCCGTTTAATAAACAGGTCGTGGTAGTGTTGAGAGTTCTTGACACGATTATTAAACGGGTCGTGTTCGGGTTGAGTTGTTTAGTATAATACCCTTAAGTTGACACGACACGATTACGACCCGCGAACACGAATTGCCACCCCTAATATTTATATTAGATGCTTTTATATTTCTCCTATTGTAGTTTTGAGGCATTTTTAAATCTGAATAAGCTCAAGCTTTTACAGGGGCATGCACCATGGAAAAGAACTCCAAGGAATGAAAAAAAGTAAAAGTGAAAAAAAGGCGTGATATCGTTTATCTGATTAGGCTGAACCTTAATGACTGCCGGTTTTTTTTTGTTTTTTTTTTTTTTCATGCAGAGTTTATTATTTATGGATGACCTCTGCTCGAGAAAAAAATACTGTCTCGAGCAGGAAACTTTTTCACATTTATTTATTTAATTTTATTTTAAGCATTATCAATCCTTTTCTTTGCTGATCGTTCTATTAGATTCTCATCAACTACTTTGTTCTTTTTGCAACCAATCACTATCTATCTATCTATCTATCTTTCTTCTTTTATTGTTTAGTCTGGAACAAGTGAACTATGTTCTACCTTTGCAGGGAATAAAGGTTGCAGAAGGGTTTCGACTGTTCTCCACAATATCAAGTTTAAAGCTTGATGTATCTTGTACTAGAGAAGGTATACAGTGTTGCTTAGATAGATTAGCTGTTGTTATTATTAGTCTACTTGGTGTTTTACATGTAATATATTCAGTGATAAATAATGATACGTATAAACGTTTAAAAAACAACAAAACTAGTTGTTATTTTACAAGTAATATTTTTCAATAAGAAATGATATGTATGAATGTGTAGAAATAATAAAGTTTTGGGGATGCATGTCAATGTGCTATTCATCTGGTGCTTCTATTTTACTCATCAGTGTTCAATTTTTGCTTTAGTTTTACTGTGTGCTAATTTTAGTAGTTTCGTTTTTCTCCTGGTTTTCTGGTACTTGTAATTTCAAATGTTGTCATCTGGTTCTTACTTTAGATATGTTTTATGTGGGTGGTCTAGTGTGTGGCATCTTCACTTTCCCCAAGAATATTGGGGTATTTTTTTTGCTAAGTCATCAGCTAAGCACTATTGATACTCACTTCCTATGTGGGTATTCTAATTTTATAGACTCTGAGAGTAGATCATCTATGCTTATAAACTAAGCTTTCTAAATCTTATAAATGTCCACAGTTGGAAAATTTGCCATCCATTTGGAAGTGTTACTCATTCGAATTAGAGAATGTTGATTTTTCTTCCTTTTTCTTTCTTATGTTACAAATAATAGGTGGTTCAATTAGCAATCTTTGGAGGAAAGTGATGGTTGGACCCTCAACTGATCAGGACTTGCTAAGGATTGTAAAAGCAAGATATCCAGATTTGGAGCCTATTGCAGGGAAACTCTTAGGTGTGCCTGCATTTATATGGTCTATAATTATAATATAACAATTAATTTTAGGCTGTAGACATCTTACGAGACAGCAATTGGTGTTTTTGGCAGAAACCTTTGAAAGGGTTAACCAACTTGCAGGATTTCAGTTTGGAAGTTCTGCTTCTGTAAACTCTCTCAGCAGGTTCTCATTAAGGTAATAAATTTTATTCCAAAATACCTTTTCTTGTCAAGATTGTTTGATTATTACTAATTGTTTATATTCATTCGCAATGGCAGGGATCTCCTAAAATGGTACAAGAGAATTGCAGGTTTTGGTTTTAGCTTTGGTAGGGATGGCCTGTCAACTTACGTGTGTAATAGCATTTATCAAGAGGTTTGATATGATTGGTTCCACTTTTTCTTTTTGGTGTCTTTTGATGAATATTTTTAGATTTACTAACTATTATCTAATATCGGTGTTGTATGTTTCAGGCTGTTGATATTTTTGCAGCTTTCTCTAGTTCTGTTGAAAATCGGTTAACTATTATGAAAGACATTGCAAAGCTGTGGGCAGTGCCAATTTCAGCTGCAGAGACATTATACCCTGTTAATAAACCCGTTATCCAGGTTTCCACTGTTTCTATGTATGATGTTTTATCTGGTTTGACAGTATAGCATTAGCACTTCCTCATATTTACAACCTACCTGCAGGATTTGCATGTTGATTTGCGTATTGGACGGATTACTCTCCAACGTAATCAAGAGGCAAGGACTTCCTGCATTTGATGATGTTTTGATTGAGCGCAGTTAGCTTTTAGCTTGTTTGCTGACGTTCCATTGCGTGTTTTCTG
Organism: Cornus kousa; assembly: GCA_025631255.1. Classification (NCBI taxonomy): domain Eukaryota; kingdom Viridiplantae; phylum Streptophyta; class Magnoliopsida; order Cornales; family Cornaceae; genus Cornus; species Cornus kousa. Next base: position 679,532 of record JAOTQH010000011.1, on the reverse strand, counting down.
CAGTCCCATGACAAAAAACAACGTTTTGTTGAAATTCGTAGCTCATTACATGTTCTTGAGAGAATAGCATGCTCCATCAAGTACAATGAGCCTGTTCTTTTGGTTGGTGAAACTGGTACAGGGAAGACAACTCTTGTTCAGAATCTAGCTAGGAGGCTTGGTCGAAAACTTACAGTTCTGGTATTCTCACAGCCGAACTGTGTGTGCATTTCTGAAATATTTATGTACATGTACAATCTAATACACAATAATAATAGTTTATGACCAATTTCTTTCATCGTTTCAGAACTTAAGCCAACAAAGTGATGCTGCTGACTTATTAGGTGGATTTAAGCCTATGAATGCACAATTTGTATGCATACCTCTTTATAAGGAGTTTGAGATTCTTTTCACTAATACATTCTCTTCAAAGGTATTATTTGTTTGTTATTTTCTTTACTTTTTTCTTTTTTTCTTTTGTTCCCATTTCAAAGTTTAGATGACCCACTAATACTAGAATATATTGTTACACAGGATAATGAGAAAGTTCTTGCTCGTTTAAAGAAACTCGTGAGTAATAATAATTGGGAAAAATTGGTAAGTGGACTTCGGAAATATGCTAAAAGGGTAGCCGAAATTGGAAGATATGGGTTACTTGAAACCGAAAGATCTGGGTCTGGTAGAAAACGGAACAGACCCTTGGATGAAAAATTACTGAGAGCTTGGAAAAATTTCTATTTGAAACTCAAAGCTGCTCGTGCTCAAATTACTGCCTCATCTGGAATGATATTTTCATTTGTAGAAGGAGCTTTTGTAACTGCACTTAGAAATGGTGACTGGATTTTGCTTGATGAGTTAAATTTGGCTCCTCCAGAAACCTTGCAGAGAGTTATTGGTGTCCTTGAAGAAGAGAATGGGTCACTTTGTTTGGTTGAAAGGGGTGATGTTGATTATATTCATAGACATCCCAATTTTCGTATATTTGCCTGTATGAATCCTGCCACTGATGCCGGAAAGAGAGACTTGCCCTATTCGTTACGGAGTAGGTTTACGGAATACTTTGTTGATGATGTGTTAGAGGATGAAGATTTGGTTTTGTTTATTAATCACTCTTTGGATGGCAGTCACTTGAATAGTGAATTAGTAGACAAAGTAGTGCGTTTCTACAAAGCAGCCAAGAAGGAATCTGAAGAGAGGTTGCAGGATGGGGCCAATCAGAAGCCCCAGTACAGTCTGAGGTCTCTTTATCGTGCACTTGAATATACAAATATTGCAGGAGGAAAATTTGGATTCCAGAAAGCACTTTACGACGGATTTTGTATGTTTTTCCTTACTTTGTTGGATGAACCTAGTGCTAAGGTAATGAAACAAATGATTCTGTCATATCTGACGGGAGGAAATTTACCTCCGCATGTCCCTTTTAGTGATTATTTGAAAATTGACGGGAACTCCAGGTCTGGTGGTTTCTTGGAGAACTATGTTCTTACCAAGAGTGTTAAGGAACATCTGAGGAGCTTGGCCCGTGCTATATTTGGTAGAAGATATCCTGTTCTTTTGCAGGGGCCCACATCTAGTGGGAAGACTAGTCTTGTCCAGTATCTTGCTGCAATAACTGGTCATGAGTTTGTCCGTATCAATAACCATGAACACACTGATCTGCAGGAATATCTGGGTTCTTACGTCACTGATGCTAGTGGAAAGCTTGTATTTCAGGAAGGGGTGCTGGTTAAAGCTGTTCGAAATGGATATTGGATAGTTCTGGATGAGCTTAACCTAGCCCCGTCTGATGTTTTGGAAGCATTGAACCGGTTGCTAGATGACAACAGGGAACTTTTTGTACCTGAACTGAATGAAACTGTTCGTGCACATAGAGATTTTATGCTGTTTGCGACTCAGAATCCACCCACTTTCTATGGTGGTCGTAAAATGCTTTCTCGAGCATTTCGCAACCGTTTTGTGGAGATCCATGTTGATGAGATACCAGAAACAGAGTTGAGCACGATATTGGAGAAGAGGTGCCTTATCCCTGAAAGCTATGCTATGAAAATGGTTGAGGTTATGAAGGAGCTGCAATTGCGCAGGCAGACTACTAAAGTTTTTGCAGGAAAACATGGTTTTATTACCCCACGCGACTTGTTTCGATGGGCTGGTCGTTTCAGGACATTTGGGAATTCATATGAAGATTTAGCTAGAGAGGGTTTTTTTTTGTTGGCTGAAAGGCTACGAGATGAGACTGAGAGAACTGTTGTTCAAGAAGTTTTGGAGAGGAAGCTCCGTACTAAACTAGCCAAGGATGACCTCTACAAGCAGGTTTAATATCCCTCTCTTTTTGTATATAAATAATCATTCTGCTACCTGTCTAAATTTAGATCATTCCTGTGTCAATATCTATGTTATTCGAGGGTATCATGTGCTAAATTTTTGCTTCGAGGACAACTGAACACATGACAGGATAATGTCACCTGAGTTTTTCTGAAGCAACAGAAAACTGCTATGGCAATAAGATCTCCCTCTCAAATATGGTTATATCTCTATTGAAGCATGTATCCATCTAAATTTATTTTTCCCCAAGGCCATTATAAAGTACTCTCACTCTTTTTTTTGGAAGTCTTGAACACATATAACATTTTATAACTTCATCCACATGAATGAACTTTTGTATTGCAAATATGGTAAAGGAGCTTTTTTAATAAGTAAATATGGGAAAGGAACTTGATTGTACATAATCTCTTCTTCTTTACTTGATTACTTCACTACTTCGCAGTTGGTCCTAGGGAGGCATGGGCTAGGTATCTTTTTGTGTATCATGCTAGTTCATGTTCTTCCCGTTTCATCTTTGGCATTCTGTTAAAGCCTTAATTGAGCCATAGTTTGTTTTCAGATTTTCCTGCTGATGTTACAACTGGAGTTCTCTGAACTTGTGTAGTTTGGAACTGGATCATGTGAGCAGAATTATCTGCTTACTTTACAGCAGAAGAGAATGTTTTCCGTATCATTTATCCCTCCTGGCAATGGAGTTTACCATATAATGCTATGGTATTAGGAAACATCGTCCTTATTTTGGGGTTGTGAACTCTAAATTACTGATGGCTCGGTGATTGGTTATTGATTTATTTATTGAGTGAAATCCAAGGAAATTGCTTTAGCATTTGCATATTTGCTGACTTGTTGGGGATGCATTGTGTTCCTTATCTAAGTCTTACCTTATTATTTACAAAACATCAACATTCGGTATGACTGACTACACTCTTCCTTATTCTGTGATTCAGGAACCAGAGGAAAGTGACAAGGTTTTGAACTTGTGCAAATATTCTGAAGTTTTTCAGAATCTTGGGAGGTATGCATCTGTCAGCAGAATTAAGTTTAGCGCAGATTACTGCACTTACACCTTCTAATTTCCATTTATCAATTTTCTTGGATATTGCAGAATTGCATGGACTAAAAGTTTGTGGAGGTTGTTCTTTCTTGTTGAACGTTGCTACAAGTTGCGAGAACCTGTCCTCCTTGTTGGTGAAACTGGTGGTGGGAAGACTACTGTTTGCCAGTTATTAAGTATTGTTTTGGGGTCTAAATTGCATATTCTGAACTGCCATCAATATACAGAAACGTCTGATTTCCTTGGGGTTGGTTATCATTTATTTATGTTTTTGCTTTTTACTCGTTTTAAATTAACTGCATTTTTTTCGAGCATTTGCTGTTATGACGTCTTATAGAAGCATACAATAAGTTCCATTTTTGTGAAATATCTTTTGATGAATCAATAAACAGGGGTTTCATCCTGTACGAGAGAGATCAGAAATATCTTCGGAGTTCAGATTTCTATGCGAACAATTGACGCTGTCCAAGCCTTTTATTCACTTTCCTGATAATATCGTATGTTCATTTCTTTTTATGATATTGAACTTCATTGTTGTAGTTTTTCTGCACTATGTATTTTTTATTGTTCTCTCAATACAATTGCTTGGCTGCAGACGATTTCTTTCGATATTGGTCAAGCTTCTTTTACTCTTGATAATTTGGCTGTAATTATAAAGAGCTACCGGCAAGAACTCATCTCCCATCCTGATGTCTCTCTGCAAGATCTTAATTTATTTGAACAAATGAAGCTGGATCTAGCTCAGCTTTACCAGAAGTGGAAGACCATTTTTATGTGGCAAGATGGGCCTCTTGTTCAAGCAATGAAGAATGGAGATCTGTTTCTTGTGGATGAGATATCTTTGGCTGATGATAGCGTACTTGAAAGGTTGAACAGTGTCTTGGAGCCGGAAAGGAAATTGGTGGGTAGTTAATGTGAATGCTTGTTTTATTTATTTGTTGTCGTCAGTTTTGTTACACAAAGCTATTTGAGTTGGCATTTAATTTGCTCTGTTAAAACTTAAAATTAACTGCTGAAAATTTATAGAGCTGAATTTTTAAGTGCAAAATTTTTAATACATAATTTCTTTTAAGGGTAAATTTGTCTGGCTAAGTAACAACTTCGAGCAAATTCTCATTATGCACATTTAGAATAAGTGATAACTGAAGATCCACTTATATAAAACATGTTCAATTGCAAGTGCCGAGTTGGTCTACTAAACAGAACCTTAGTATAAACAATGCTTCAGTGATATGTAATAGTAGCACAAGTGTGGAAGATTTGTGATAAATTTGCCTGCTTCTGAAATGGATGAAATGCTCCCTGAAGTAAAATATAAACATGAAATTAGATTTATGGATAATAGAAAAATAGAAATATGTGGACATATTTTGAGTAGATAGTAATTTAAATGTTTAGAGGGTTGTTGCCTGTTTCAATGGTTCAACACCTGAACATTAGTGCCATTAGTCTGAGTTTGAACGTCAGGGCAGCGACCTTTTTAAATCTGAAAGGTTCCAATGTGTGGTACCAGGATTGGGTAACTTCCCTTTCGGGTCTTGTCATGACAAGGTGGTGATGTGGTACTTTGTTGCAGTTGCGCAAATCTACTGAATTGGTTACTGAGCAATTGAGAACTTTGTAATGAAATATGTTAGAAGAAATGGAACTAACTGAGAGAGACCTTGATGAAGATTCATTTCCTGTTAACTTAAATTGAAGACTCAAATACACCATTTTGAGTTCTTTAGTCTTTTGGATAATTGGGCGAAATTGTAAATCTGTGGGGGATTTTCTTGATAGTTTCAGATTATAGATGACTGTGTGAGCCCTTTTGTATACTTCCTTGGGAGCTCCCCTCTTGAGTGTCTTGAATGATTTTATTTTTATTTTTTATTATTTATTTTTTATTATTTTTTTATCAAAAAAGAAAAAAGAAAAAAAGAGAGTCAAGATCATATATCCTTTGTTTAATTACGGATGAACTAATAAGGCACTTACAGGGTAAGGTTCCATGGTGTATGCTTTTGCTGATTATATTTTTACTCTATAAAACTAGGGTAGCAATATTGTTAAGTCAGGAGTCTGGAAAGATGCTGTAGTTTAAGAAGGGAGGGTGTAAACAAAATATATTAAATTTAACTTCAGCAAAATTAAAAACACGGGTGGGGATGTAGCAAGTATCGAGGGTCAAGAAATAGCAAAAATCAAACTTATCTATATATTTATTTATTTTCACTTAGGCTTGATGATGTCAAGTTAAAGCATGAGGGTTAAATGGAGTTCTATTGTGCATATTGCGTGATTAATTTGTACCTCCAAAATTTGAAGGTAAATTCTATAAAATAGTTATTAGACTATTTATGTGTTATGGGAAAGACTTTTGGGCCGTGAAGAAATCGAAATGAACATGATCGAAATGCAAATGTTGGGACAGTGTTGGAACACAATATTGAGATGACGTTGTGACTTATTAGCTTGGTGGGAATCTTATAGCTAAGGTTCTTGCCCTATGATTGAGAGAGGTTATGGATGGCGCTGTCTTGGACTTTCAAGATGCTTTTGTCCGAGGTCGTCAAAATTTGGACTCAGTTCTTATAGCAGGCAAGTGCGTTCATTCCACATTGAGCAGTGGGGTTCATTCGGAAGGGTGGGATGCAATTTTTAAACACATTAGGTTCCGAGTCAGAGTTGGTAGGGGAATCAGATTTTGGGAGGACATTTGGTGCAGGGATCGTTCTCTTGCATTCTCTTTCTCAGACTTTTCAGGATTGCCACGGATTGGCACGCCTTTCTGGTTGACAGCTATTGGTTTGATAGTTGGAGAACGACTTGGGATGTGCGTTTTTCAAGGCACTTTCAGGAATGGAGGATGCCATTGGGTCCGTGGAGCTTTTATACCATCATGAGGTGGTGGGCAGGAGGATAACTTTAATGGAAAGCACTTTGTTGAACCTTCCTATCTATTTTCTCTTGCCTTTTGGGATTCCTTCTTATGCGGCGAAGAGGATTGAGTAGATTCAACGGAACTTCCTTTGGGGTGGTATGGGAGAGGAATTCAAGTACCATTTGGTTAACTGGGAGTAGGTTTGTAGCCCGATTCAATTGGGAGGCTTGGGTATTAGATGACTGGAGCCCTTCAATAGGGCTCTTTTGGGGAAGTGGTTATGTAGGTTTGGTGTGGCGATAAATTCTGTGGAGGAGGTTGATTGATTGCAGATTTGGTAGGAGAGAGGAGACTGGTGTTCTCGTGAGGTGAGAATTTTAGGCGGAGTTAGGGGCTTGGAAATTCATTCGGAAGGGGTGGGATGAGTTCTTTAAACACATCAGGTTCTGAGTCAGAGATGGTAGGGGAATCGGATTTTGGGATGATATTTGGTGTAGGGACTGTTCTCTTGCATGCTCTTTCCTCAGACTTTTCAGGATTGCTATGAATAGGCACTCCTTGGTGGTTGACTGCTATTGGCTTGATAGCTGGAAAACGACTTGGGATGTGCATTTTTTGAGGCACTTTCAGGATTGGGAGATGGAGGATGCCAGTGGGTTCCTGGAGCTTTTGTACTGTCAGGAGGTGGTGGGCAGTGGTCTTGACTTTAGGGTGCGGGTTCCAAGGTGTTTTTTTTGTTTTTGTTTTGTGTGTGTGTGGACAGCTGTGTTGGGGGAGTATTATTGAGTGCGCTTTGCTGTTACATTAATTTCTTTGTTGGACGGTATTGAATTTTGTTGCTTAATTTGTCATGCTTAAATCTCAAGTTGAGTTCGTATGAGGATAATATGCGTGTCTGAAATCTCTTGGTCATAGTTGCAGCTTAAGTTCATATTTGGATGCATGTTGAACACCTCCTCCATGACAAATCCATGCATGCTACTGGAAATGCAATTTTGCCTTTCAGATTTTTTGTTTTAAAAAATGGTATGGTTTTGGATTATACCCCGCTGTGTTGTCAGGGAGATTGGTAGTTAATGAATCCAAAACTTGACTTTGGGTGCAAGTACTAGTACACTGTAACTGTTTTCTGTGGAAATGCAATTGGAATCGTCTTCATGGAATTAACTAGTACTAACAATAAATAGTAACAAACTTTGTTGAAAGGGCATGGAGAGTGTTTCTTTTGTTAATCATATACAAAAAGTTACTGTGTATGTCAGATTTTAGACAATATGTTCCTTCCTGGGATGCCCAAGACTTTTAGCTGACAGCTAAATTGCATTTATCAACTAAATATATATATTTTTGGATATTTATCAACTAAATATTTTGATTTGAAAATTAGCCGTCTTCTGTTGTAAGTACCTTTTGATTTCTTCCATGCCTGCTCTTTGTTCACCACTTGCTTCTTTTTCTTAATCTGGCTGTCTCTACATGGTCTTTTTCGCTCAAATTGTTTTTGTCTTGCTGCTTTCTACAGGCCTCCATTTCTATTCTTTTTCTGGACATCCTGTCTCAATTAGTTCTTTGCTTCTAATTGTTTCATTTAGAGTTCCGGAAAATTCTTTATTCTTTATTCTTGTTTTGTTTTGTTTTGTTTTTGTCGTTTGTTCCCCCCCCCCCCCAATTCTTAAATCTTTCCACTTTTGCAGTCTTTGGCTGAGAAAGGAGGGTCCGATCTTGAGAAAGTAACTGCACATCCAAACTTCTTTCTTCTTGCGACAATGAATCCTGGTGGTGATTATGGTAAAAAGGAACTATCTCCAGCTCTGCGCAATCGGTTTACTGAGATCTGGGTTCCCCCTGTTAATGACCTAAATGAGCTTAGAAGTATCGCTTTACAGAGGTATGTGTATCATGAGAATATGTTATAAGAAGCAAGTTCATTTACATAAAAAATTACTTGCAGAAATTTGCTCTTAATTTTCTTTTATATTTGCAGAATTTCAGACACAGAACTTTCATGTGTTGTGGATCCTATTCTGAATTTCTGGGAAGTATGTTGGATTACACTTTCTCAATGTTTGTACATAGATATTCTTCATTCCTTTTCTGACTATGATTTGTTTTCTTATTTATCATCTACATTCTATATCCAGTTGTTTTTACTGCACTTGATAAGTGAATGGATGTTTGGTAAAACAAGTACATTCAACTTTTTTGTTTTTCTTTTTGTTTCAGGACTATTATAGGTGTTCCATGTATTATATTCCAATTAATTTGGTTTGATAAACATATGGCAGTTGTAAGTGAATTTGACATGGGCCTAAAATACTTTTTGGTCATTTTTTGTTTTTTACCAATTAACTCTCAAAGATGACCTAGTATGAGAGGACCGGGAAGGACGCATCTCTGGTGTACCCACCTGAATTCTTGCCCATCTAACCAAGATAGTATTTGAAATTGAAGTTTAAGCCTTAGAATAATTCTGTTATTGGTTACAGTATTTCAGTGATAATTTCTTTCGTAAATTATATTTGGGAACATTTGATCCAAAGTGGTGGTTTAGAGTTCCTAAAAGATCACTCCCTTTGTCCCAAAATAATTGTCCCTCTTTCTTATGGGATGTGCCAGAATAATTGTCCCGTTTTTGGAAGTCAATGCTGAAGATAGCTCGCCAAATTTGGGATTTTTTGGCCTTTCCCAATGGAACTTCCAAATCTGAACCTCTTCTAAGAAGAATTCTGCTCTATGAAAATAAAGAAACTGCCTGGTGTCCTTAGGTAGGCTACGTTAGCACCCATATTTCAGCTTGCTTTGCCCTATCTAATTATCTCTTCTTTTTCAAATGGATGTTTAGGAAAATCTAGAAGTCCGATCAATATCCATTGCTTTGTAAAGCTTTTAGTTCTAGTAGAACCTATAAGGTGAAATTCGGGAATTACATGAATGATACTGCTTGCCTTTTTTTTTTTTTTTTTAGGAAATCATAACATTCATGACCAGGGGGTTTGGGCAAGATATGACCTCACAGATAACCCTTGTCTACTAGGCTCATCAGTGTGTTGCAGCAGTTCAACATAAAACCAGAAGTCACAGCAATCGATAGTATGAAAGAAAAGCAATTCTAGTCCTTCCTACCTTGGCAAAAAACACACACCCACCCACTTTTGTCCCTATGGGGACTTGAACCCTTGACCTTCTACTTTGGAAGGTGAGGAATTACCACTAGGCTACACAGCCGTTGGTTACTACCAGAAAATGATGAGCAACTGTCGGATATCGGTTGCCAGTGGTGCTGCAAGATGGTTCCTTATTATGACTGGGAATACAGTTTGTGCAAATAATGATTATGATTAAGTTTTATCCAGTTCTCTCTCCTAGCACCTGATATTGTAGGGATCAATGCAGGAATGACACCGAGTAATGCCATTTTGCAAATCACATATTGACATTGTAATTATGTTTTGCTGAGGAATGTTGTTGTCTTTGTTATTGGTCTTGTTACTTTTTTTATTATTATTTGTTTTGTTTTTGTTTTGTTCATTGTTGTAACTACTAATGTTAATTCTCCTTTAATGATTCTAGAAGCAACTAGAATTATATGAAACTATTATGAGCTTCTTTATATGTTAATGGCATTTGTATTTGATTGATGTCGCAGTTATGATTGATTTCGTATACCTTTTTAGCAATACACTGATCATTAAAATTGTTTTTCTTCTAACTGACAGTGGTTCAACAAGTTACAAACAGGAAGAACGCTTACTGTGAGAGATCTGTTGTCTTGGATTGCTTTTATTAATGTAACTATGAGAAGTTTACAACCTGAGCTTGCATTTGTACATGGGGCGTTCCTTGTTTTGCTTGATGGACTAAGTTTAGGTATACCTAGATTTCTTATGGTGGTACCATTTTTTCTGTAATATTGACATATCATTTCTTTTATATGACTTGATTAACTTTCTGAAGAAGGTAGTTTTGGATGATGTCAGTTCTCTATAAATGTGTTGTTATTATTGATTAACTTTACTTTACTTTGTTGTATTACATTCTCGGAATTTTTTGTAATTAGAATTGTTCCCTAAATGGGATAATCTCCTCTTCTATTTGAATTTTCATATCTTTCATTTCCTTCAGTCCATGCATTCTGTTTTGTCATTTGTCGCGTTGTCGTGGCACAATAAAATGTTTTTTTCCAACCTTCTGTGGTTGCTAATATGTGCGCGTGTCTGTGCATGTGGTAGTGTCTGTGTTGCTGGAGTGGTAAGGGAAAGGTTGTTACAAGCTTTTGATGATTTTCAAATTTCTATTAAAAATTAATTTTTTTCGAGGGCCAGCCTTGATGCAACGGCAAGGTTACTCCACTGTGACTTGGTGGTCACAGGTTCGAAACAAGGAATATCCTCTCTACATGTGGAGGTAAGGTTGCGAAGGTCATACCCTCCCCAGACCTCGCAGTGGCGGGAGCCTTGTGCACTTGGCTTGCCTTTAATTTTTTTTTTTTTGTTAAAGATAAAACATTTTTGTACATTTGATGAAACTACTATGGTGACATGATCTCTGTAAGAAACGAATTGGTTAGGATATTTCCTTTTAATTCTAGTGAGTTGGAATTTGTTTTCATCATCCTTACCTCTTAACCAAAGAATGGGGTCAATCAGTATTCTTTATTTTCATTCTATTCTATAACACACTATGTCTTCTCTAATATTGAAAATTTTGAAATCATTATATTTACTCCTTAAATTAGCTGGTTTGATAATCTTCTTATCCCTCATCTACTAGTAAAAAATTAACGGACACATGTTATGGCTAACGTTAGAGGTTCTAGTCCCCCAATCGAACCTGGATGGGGAGAGTGTTGAGCATATATGGGTAGGTATGCAACACTACCTAATAAGCTCTTGGGTCATGGTGTGACCCTTACAGTTGGTATTAGAGCCAAAAATTCAATCCTTGATCCGGTGTCACGCCAAGCACCTGGGATGGGCACCTGTGCAGACAGGTCCGACTACAATGAGGGTGTTTCTTAACCTAACCCTGCATCTACTTAACCACAAGCCAATTTGAAAATTGCTTTTTCTCCGTAGAAAAGCTTGGTCGATCTACTTTTTATAAATATATAGTGATTTGTAGTGTAACATTATGTTATATATGTTGATACTGTACTCTAAGCTTATAAAATTCTTAATACTTTATCAATTGAAGCACATCATAGCTTCAATTCAAAGTGTCAAACTGCCCTTAAAAGTTTTGGTGAAGCAATTGCCAAGTGCGACAGCTGCTTTTTGGAATGCTAGTCCGTTTTACCTAAAGAAAAGTAGTTTAGTTAGTTTTGTTTTTTTTTTTTTTTTTTTTATAATTAAATAAAATATATTA
>JAOTQH010000011.1:641649-660947 GCA_025631255.1 Cornus kousa | reverse complement strand
TCCATTTCTAAGTTCATAGCCTTCGCGGTAGCTTCGTCGATGTTACCTACCAAATAAAAGGCCTGTTCGGGAAGACCGTCTAATTCTCCGAAAGGATCAATTGAAACCCTCTAATTGTTTCTGCTAAACCAACATATTTCCCTGGAGAACTTATTAGATACCGGAGTCAATGGTATCTAGTAAGTTTTTCCACCCACACGCTTTTATTGATTTTGTATCTTTTCTATTTCATTTTTGAGTTTTCCATTTTTTTGTTGCATTCAAATCGGATTCCGCTTGATTGTATTCAATCGGCAGAACCAAATCAAAATAGGGTGGATAAATGGAACTTCTTTTTTTTTTTTTTTTTGTTATTCGTATGCACCAACTAGTTATGAAATTGAATGGGATTTATTGTCTAGTTATTCCTACGTACCTTTTTTTATTTTTGATGTCTGATAGTTTCCAACATACCAAAGTATACTAACCAAATTACATTATTCCAACAAAAAATAAAAAATAAAAATAAAAATGCAAGTTTCCAACAAACCAAATTACAAAGAGCTTCCATGAATATTCTATGAGTTGTAGAGCTGTAAAGAAAATAATATTCATGTTAGACCAAATTAAAGAGTTTAAATATTAAAGAACATCTACATAATATATATTCTAACAGAATGTATTTCTTACGGTATCCACTTTTCCTTATGCAGGTGATGATAATCTTGAGTCTGATGGGTTTGAATTTCTGGCACCAACTACCTGCAGGAATACCTTGAGGGTATTGCGCGCTATGCAGCTTGCAAAGCCTGGTATTACTATCTTATGGCTCATTGTTTCGGTGCTTTCTGAGATATACATGTGTGTGATTGTGCGCGTGTGCCTGTGTGCTTTTGTGTGTTTTCTTTCTGAATTCACTAATTAATAAAAAGAAATAAGAAAACCCCTCATCTGGAAGATGCTCTGACATCGTAAATTGTGCCTTTGCTCTCTAGTTTTGTTGGAAGGTAGTCCAGGTGTTGGAAAAACAAGTCTAATTGTTGCCCTTGCAAAGTATTCTGGGCACAAGATTGTAAGGATAAACTTATCCGAGCAGGTTCGTGATTCTCAATCTTCTTATTTTGTTGTTTTCATTTGTTCCCCTTTCAGCAACTGCACTTTCTTCATTCTTAAAGCATCCTTGCAATTATTTGTTTCCTAGTGATTAATTATTGGATAATATGCTGCAGACTGATATTATGGATTTATTGGGGTCCGATCTCCCTGTTGAGAGTGATGAAGGAATGCATTTTGCTTGGTCTGATGGAATCCTTCTGCAGGTTAAAAACTTTTATGTTGGTGATGTTTCGTTTTTGAATCATGTTGGATGTCTGTTTGACTTTCTTATGCATTGTAACTTTTTAGGCTATTAAAAAGGGATCTTGGGTTCTTCTGGATGAAATTAATCTTGCTCCACAATCTGTTTTAGAGGTATGTTCTCACACCTTTCACTATTTTTCTGTATATTTATATTGATAAATCGTCATTAAAATGTTCCAAATAATATACGCAAAGAATTGAGTACCCATACTTTCTTTCTATGTTAGGGTTTGAATGCAATTTTGGACCATCGAGCTGAGGTTTTTATCCCGGAGCTGGGTCTCACTTTCAAGTGCCCACCATCTTTCAGAGTTTTTGCATGTCAGAACCCTTCCTTTCAGGGCGGAGGCCGGAAAGGCCTTCCTAAGTCCTTTCTGAACCGTTTTATCAAGGTATTACTATATGCTGCCCCTGACGTACAATATGTTTGAGCTTGAGGACGGTAAACTTGAAATAAAAGCTGGAGATCAGTAGTAATATGATAACTTGCAATTGGTTTCAGGTTTATGTGGATGAGTTACTTGTTGATGACTATGTTTTCATCTGTAATTCGCTGTATCCATCAATTCCGAAGGATATACTTTCAAAGCTGATTTTGTTTAATAAGCGGTTACATGAAGAGACTATGTTGCATCACAAATTCGCTCAAGATGGTTCTCCTTGGGAGTTCAATCTCCGGGATGTCATCAGATCTTGTCAGATCATACAAGGTTCATTATATAATTTTATGTCCTCTTGCAATTTGTGATTATATTGTTGGAATGATGTTGGCTTTTCTAAAATCTGTTAAGCTATGCATTAGGTGCACCTGAAGGGTCAAAATTTGATTGCTTCCTCAACACCATCTATGTTCAAAGAATGCGCACTGCTGTTGATCGCAGAGAAGTCATACAGCTTTATGAACAGGTTTTTGGGCTGAATCCATATTTAATTCCTTACCCACGAGTGCAGCTCACTACTCAATACTTGATTGTTGGGAATACTTGCATAAAAAGGAATCATTCTGAGTCACCTAAAGTATCTAATAGCGGGCTAAAAATTTTACCGGGAATACGTCATAGCTTGGAAGCTGCTGCACAGTGTGTAGAGCATCAGTGGTTGTGCATATTGATTGGTCCACCTTCGTCTGGGAAGACTTCTTTGATAAGGCTACTTGCTCAGCTTACTGGCAATGTTTTAAATGAATTAAATCTTTCATCTGCTATTGATATATCCGAGCTAATTGGATGCTTTGAGCAATACAATGCCTTCCGCAATTATCGCCTTACCATTGCTCAGGTTGAGCGTTATATAAATGAATACTGCAGCTTGAAACTGGAATCTTCGTCAGAGGCATTTATAGGAAGAAGAAAAGATCTCATAACTCGATGGCTTTCTTTCTTATCAAAAATGGATTGTGGCCCTACTACATTGGCTTCTGCTTCAGCATATACCGAGAATTGGAATACGAGATCCTTCGATTCCATTTCTTTGTTAGTCGAAATCATTGAACATCTCAGGTTGGATCTGATGAAAAATCCACTGCCTGTGTCTTGGTCATGTGAGGATCTTGATAGAACTCGGAAGATGCTTTTAAAGTTGCAAGAGGATCACCAAACAAAGCCATATTCAGCGAAGTTTGAATGGGTTACTGGATTACTGATAAAGGCTATTGAAAATGGAGAATGGATTGTTCTAGAGAATGCAAATACTTGCAATCCCACGGTTTGTTATGTTTTTGGTTGATGGTTCTTGTAGTTTTAATTATTTCTTTATTTGGTACTAATTTGTAATGTGCACAAATTTTACTTTTGCCCATCTTTTCTTAAATATAGGTTTTTGATAGGATCAACTCTTTGGTTGAGCCGCATGGATCAATCACAGTTCATGAGCGTGGGACTGTTGATGGAAAGGCATTGGTTATCCATCCTCACCCCCAATTTCGGATGTTCCTCACGGTTAACCCAAGTTATGGTGAAGTGTCCCGGGCAATGCGAAATAGAGGAGTTGAAATATATATGATGGAGCCAGATTGGCTGCTTGAGGCTGGAAGTGGTGACAATCGTGATGAGACTCGGGTCAAAGATGTGAAGAGATTTCTTACTCTCTCTGGTATTCCAGTTGGCATGTTGGTTGATTCAATGGCCAATTCTCATATCTATGCTAAGAATGAAGCTCTACGCTTTCATATTAACATTACATGCCTTGAGCTTGCACGTTGGGTGCAGCTATTCCAGCGGCTTCTCACAAATGGCAATCAGCTTGTTTGGAGCCTCCAAATAAGTTGGGAGCATACATACCTGTCCTCTTTAGGTGAAGCTGAAGGGAAAGATATTGTTACTCATGTGATACTTTCTTATTTATCAATGGATGAGCTATTCAAATTTGATTTATCCTTAGCAAGTTCTTTGTGTTCACCTGGAGGATGGCCAACACCCTTGAAATTAAGGGATTATGTATGGTACTCTAAAGAAACTTCTGTCAAACAAAATTGCATGTATCTAGAGTTTCTCGGTGCCCAAAGTGCTTCGTATACATTTCATATTTCCTTGGATCGGTGCCCAATGCAACAAGCTCTAACTGCTAGTGGTTACTTGTTGGATATGGAGACATTACAGTTGATTTTGTCTCCCAAGGCTTCAAACGAAAAAGGAATTGAAAAAAGAAATTATGTTGGGCGAGCGGAGCTCGACTTGGCACTTGCTAGAAAAATGCTCTTGTTTGCTGCAAATTGGACAATCGAACAAGCCAATGAAAGTGATATTGAACTGTATTTTTGCTGGTTTAGTTGGTTTGGTTCTCGCGTAATGCCATTTTGTAATTTCTTTAGTTCTTTCCTGATGCTACTCAAGCAGGAATTTAAGCATCCTATTTGGAATTATATTGTTTGTTGCCGCCGGGAGCTTATGTCTCGTCTCCAGTTTGATTTAGACTCAAAGCCAATACCAATGCTATCCTTGGAAATAGTTGATTTATTTGCATCTGACCACATGTCAAAGTCCTCGAGCAAAATTCTCTGTAATGCTATTAATTGTGTAGGCCTTTTAAGGCTTAGTTTGCAACAGTGGAATGCTGAGAGTGAGTATGACTTTAGTGAGAAAACTCAGTGTTTCATTCCTGTGTTAAGATCTCTACAAACACTAGAAGAGAAAGTGCTTGATATGCTTGTTGAATCTCCTACATTTGATGTGCTTTTTCGATTATATAATGAGCTGCTTGGAGATCACATATCATTTTGGAACAGCATTTTGTCATCCCAATTTGAGCATTCCCTAATTTCATGGCGTTCTTTGATAAAGAATGCTGTGAAATTTAGGGAAATCTGTCCAAGAGAAGTTGAAAGTTTACAGGTAGGTTTCTTTGACACAATTTTTTTCTACTCTTTCATTCTCTTGTAATTTACTTTTATGGTTTAGAAGATGACCTTTGGCTGGTATAGATGGAAAGTAAACATGTGGATGGAGTTTCATCTTGGCGTTTTCATTTGCAAAAGTCATTGCTTTGGGTACATGGCGGTCATCCCATTGTGCCTTCTTCGGCTGATCTATATCAAAAGCAGCATCAGCTTTTAAACTTTTGTGAGTTGGTATGGCCAAGAAAGAGAAAACCGTGGAAACAGGGTATGTATTTGATGTTTTCTTATGTTATGGTTGCTGACTTTCCATGCACGTGATGTTGCACTAACCTTTTTTACCTCCTATTTTATTTTTTTTACCTTAGCCTCAAAAGATTGTACCATTGAGGCTGTTGTTTCTTCAGATCCTGAACTTCGCTTTCTTGCAATGCAAGGTATAATATTCACTCTCTTTTAAGACTGTTGATCCTCATTTGACTCTCCATTGATATTCCCACTGTGACTTGTTACTGGTTATACAAAACAAATTTCATTAGGCACTGTAAATTTTTTAATTATCATTTTTTGCCATTATATTTTTATTGATTGCCTTTATCGTTCTTCATCAACTACTATTTATTTGCTGCTACTAGCTTCTTGTTATTCATTTTATCTCTGTTGCTTTTCATTTCTTTCTACACTATAATTTAATATGCATTTGGTGTATAAGATGTTGAGTATGCATGGAATGATGGAGCTTTTTGAATATAAATAAATATATCAATCCTTGTAAATGAGATGTAGAAAACAAGGAAGTCCCATAGAATTTAGTGAAGAGAAGGGGTTAGGAACAGTTGCGGATTCCTACTATTCCCTATTGAGTCCGAGTCTTGCACAAGTCTTGAGTATCACCACTATACTGGCCCAACTCAACAATGTGATACTCTTACTGATTATCATACTTGTGAGATTATTGTGGCCCAAAATTTTTTTTGTGCCCCAGTTTGCGTTGCAATTTCTGACCCATTTCTTTCTCTCTTGTGGGTCGTGGACCCGGTTCTAGCATTCTCTTGTAGCCCAATATATAAGGCGTTTAGGGTTTGGTTGTGTCAAGAGAGAACACCGAAATCGCAGGAGGGAGGGATGGAGGAGGTTTGGGGGTTGAAACTTGTAATTTCCTGTTTTTGTGCCTTGTGAAATCCTTCACCGGATCTTCACTGTGGACATTGGCTTATGCTGAACCATGTAAATCTGTGTTCTCTGTGTATGGCGTGTTTACTTTGCTGTCACGATTCTTGATTTGTTCTTTGTTTGCGTTGTTTGTCGTAACAATACTTCTTCTCTTTCACTTCTAGAGTTCCAGTTTGAAATTTGACCATGGTCTTATTGTGGTTGGCTTATGGCATCTGAATCACTTCTCTCACTTTTATACGACCTGTAAACAATTCTTCTTTAGTAGAGACAAAAAAGAAAATATGTGAGGATAGAGGTAGGAAAGAAAAGTCATGTCCTTCCCTGTGCTCGTAAATGAATATAAAGTGGAGAGGAAATGCAACGCAGAAAACTTGGGCCATTTCAGGGATATCTTCTGTACCTTGGATTGATATCTTGTAGCTGTACCCTGCGATCCTGTTTGAGAACCCTATTTGGCAATTGATTCTGTTAAGTGCTTATCCAATTAAGTGTGTTTTATAAGGCAAGTTGTATATCACATAAACAGTTTTCATAAGGCAATTTGTGTATCACTTGAAAAGGTAAGCGCCGCTTAAAATTGGGTGGCATTTTAAGTGACATTGACTTCACTTTGCACTGAATGCTTAACACTTAAAATTCAAATATATACCAAAATCTCAATTTTTTTTTAATTACCACTTAAAATTCAGCTCTTAATTTTCAGTCTTATATTTCAATGACATTGACTTCACTTATCACTGAAAGATTTATGTGAAAATCTCAATATATATATATATATATATATATTTAATTACCACTTAAAAACTTCAGCACTTAAATTTGTTGGTGCAGGAGAATCAAATTCTTTAATTTTATCCTATTCCCTCTTCGTCCGTTTTCCCCCCTTCGTAATTGGGCAAACAGAAGGATGGAAACACAATTATTTTGGAAGTTTCTTGTTTCCCACACTAAACAGAATATTAATTCTTGATGGATTTCCTTATGCATAGTTTATTTGTTTTGATGCAACCTTTTTCTGTGGACAAGGTGTTTGCATGTCAACATATATTGTGGAAAAAGTGAAGGGAGGGGATTCTCATGCTGTTCAGGAGTTGGAGGAGATGCATCAGGTTTGCCTTCATGATGTCTGGAATTATAACTTTTCATTCAAATGGATTTCATCTAATGCCTCAATGTGCTCATGCGTTATTAATGGCAGATGCTTTTGAAAAGGTTTGAGCATGAGAAAAATAAATTGCAAGCAACTATTGGGACTACTAGATGTGTATATTCTATGGCAGACTTCACTACTTGTTGTGTCTTCTCTTCTGATATACGGGATAGATGGTTGGGCTTTGATAGCTGGCAGGATACTCTTCCCATAACTGACAGCAACAGCTCTTTTTTGGATATGGAGTTACTTCAAGAGCTGTCAAAGATTGTCTTTCTTGATGCAGAAGAATTACATCATGTAAGATAATATTATTCTATATTTTATTCTAACACTGTCCAATTTAGTGCCGACTTTAATAGTTTCAGCCTTGTTTATTTCTTGAATGGTTGAATGGGATTTAATTAATATGTTCTTTGTGGAAGATCACCTAACCTGCGCTACAAGGACTCTGTTACATGTGTTGGTTCTGGTTTTAGACGTTGAATTTATCCACACTCGGACATAAATCATATGGAGCTCGGTTAAATATTCATATTCTTTTAATATTATAGTTATATATTTTTTGGATTATAATGGTGTTTAACATAGAAGCAATAATGCTGCAGAAGCAATAATGTTTGTAATAGGAACATATTAAGATAATTATGCAGAAAGCACTATCGGATGTGATTGTTGGGCTAATAACTAACTAAACACTTCAGATTCATATTCTATACCCAGTTGTTGTGTTTGGTACGTGTTTGAATGCCAAATAAAGTAAACGTTGCCTCAGTTAGATATTTATAAAGATTTTTCTATATATATATATATATTTGGATAAAATAGTGTTTTTACTTGTAAAAAAAAGGTGTTTTTATGTTATTTAAAAGCAATAGTATAACAAAAAGGAACGAATAACAGAATTCTTTTACATAATTATATGATAACAAATTATTGATATGCTTGATGGATGCTTGCCCAGTTTGACATACTACTGGATGGATATCCAATATCTGTTGTGTATACACGTCAGACTTATCTAACCTTGGCCTCCAATATTTCCCATCCCATATCTATGATCGTGCGTTCGACATAGGTATGTCACAGATTAGTTGAGTCCGCATATCATATCCCCTCTTGATAGTTACACATTAAATTTAGTTGTTCTGGCGATGGGAGTTGGTTCATTCAAGAAGAGAGAAAAAAATGTACATTGTTTCTGATTATTTATTCACATAATGATTAAGGCAGTTGAAATTGGATGAATCTTAAATAGAAGTGATCTGGTCATGGATGTTTGAACAGTAATTTTCATCTTGTATACTGCCTCACAAAATGTCAGTTTGTCAACATTGTTTCTTAATTTTGTTTCAGTACATTGAAAGTTTTACATCATAGAGAGAATATCTAACGTAGCTTGCAAAAAAGTAATAAGAGAATAGGCAGTTTGAGCGAAAAATTGTCTCTTCACATGCTAATGATTTGTCTTTCAGCGCAAATATTATCTTGGCAATTACTGAAGAGATTAAATTTAGGATACTTGAATCTCACATTTAATTATGGTGTAGCTTTATTTTTACCGGGTTTAAAGAATTAAAGGAACTTGGATGCTTCTTTGACGCATAATTTATAACATGGGGACCATTCTCATGGAAATTCCACCCAAGTAGTTTTTGGAGAGTGCTGGATGGGGAATGAATAGGTTTGCTATACCCCTGGACTTCCTGGCTTCCCTGTCATGTCTTAACATGATCAGAGAAGACCTGATGCTTTGCAATGTGTGCAACCAGATGTACATGCAATTCTCATTTGACCCAGTTTACGGACTTGAGCCTAGCCACTGATATCTTTTTTGTATAAACAAAAGAAATATCAATCTGATTCTAAGAAATCGGAAAAAGGAATGACTTTGCAAGGAGCTGTCTCTCTTGTCTCTATGCTGCGATTGTTAGGTTTTAAAATGTTTTTCTTTCTTTCTTCTTCTTCTTTCTTATTTATTTATTTATTTGACACATTATGCACTTATTCAAATTTCTTCACATCACTCAAGAGTTGTTAACAATTTTAACACCAGTTTTATTTGCTGCCCTCTAGATTCTCTATATTAATGTCATTATATGATGCACCTATGATATATTTTGTGGGAATTTTCACTTAATTATTTCCAAAAGTGAGTGATTCTGATGATTCACCTTAAAAGTCAGTAAGTCATGATAGAAGGATTTTCGGTATTTAATATATATATTTTTTTATCGGAATATGTATTGTGCAGAATCCTCAACTTTTTTCGTACATGTTTCATATGTGGATACTGAATTTTACTGGTAAAAATCTATCGGTTGCTGTGGTTATGAGGTATGAGCTGTATCAGTGGATATCCATCAAATTAGTTGATGTTTGAGAATTTGATTTTTATTGATCACTTCAAAGTTTCTTGGCTTTCGTTGACCTTTCTTTTCCCTATGCTTTGGCACAAGCTTGTTAGGTTTTTAAATTGCAGTTTCCATATTTTTTTAATTCCTGGTGCTTGGTCAATAGGACGTAGTTGGTTTCAAACTCTAGGTACTTAAAGTCAATCATCTGAGTTACCTTCGTCACGACTAACAAGAGGATTCAGAGTTCCAAGTAAGGGCAAAAAGGTTATCGCAACTCTAAATTATGCACTCGCCAAATCAGTGTTCATGTTCATGTGCAAACTTCTCATTAAACGTATTAGGGTTTTAACTTCCATATTTTTATTCTTGAAAATACCTGCTGTAAGTTTTTTTATACGTTACTATTTTTGAAATCCTTAAGTGTTCATGACATAACTTTTTTGGTTGGTCAATGTACCGAGCAAAGGTCATTGGAGTAATTTCTATCACTTAAGTTCAACAGAACCAAACCTTTGGAATTAAGTTTTCGAATGGGATTCAAATCTCTGAATCCTGATCCTTTGATGCTTCTATGCTCTATATGGACAACTTATGGTTTAAGAGAACCTACAAGTATAAGCAATTTGATTGCTAGACTTTGTTTCTTTTGCATGCATCATAATACATCTGGAAGCAACACTGGACTCTAACACTGGAAGCATCCATACAAAACTATGATGAACAGGCGATACTAGTCATGGAGATTGTGTTACTAAAGGAGGATCGTGTGAGACACTGATTCTTTGACTGGTGGCACCGGAGTTTGAGGAGATTGTTTGGTGCAGGTCTGGGTCAGAGTTAACTAGGGGATTCTTGGATTGGAGTTTGGTGGGAGTTTGAGGAGATCGTTTGGTGTGAGTCTGGGTCATTGTTAACTACGGTATTCTTGGGTTGGAGTTTGGTTAACTTAGTTTTAAACCTTTTGTCATGGCGAATTTGATCATCATGGTTTAGGTCTATCTGTAAGCATGAATGCTCCTACTTCACTTTATTTGTAACTCAAATTAAGTTTAGTAGATCATTGTCTTCCGTTTAGTTCTAGATCGGGACATTCATATACTGATGATCAAATCGTAAGGTTACAATCTATAATCCTTTACTGTCTATGCATATGATTATGTGGTGCATCTATGTTGTTCATTTTATTTCATGATATGCTTTAGTTCATTCATTTTGGTTAACACGGATCTTGCTCATCCTAAATCCTATATCAACAGGCTTTGTCTAGTTTGTCGGACTCTCTGGTATACACAAGGAATTTCTCCCTGAACTTCTCATCAAGACCTCCCTCTGATTTTTTGCCGCATCAAAAGATTCTGTGGTCATTGGATGCTTGGCCAGCAGTTGATTCTGGTTAGTATGATCCTTATAAATTTAGGCATCAGTATTAATATGAATAGCTAATTAGTCCGCATCTTATGTTACAGTGAACATGAAAGTTGCAAGCTTTGTTCTTGAGATGTGGTTCAGTTGGCATTCATCTTTGTGGACCCCTTGTCCTGCTTTAGTTGAGGTATATATATCAGGATGTCACAGTTTTGTACATTGAAATCTTGGACTTCTTGTTGACAGGAGGCTTTATTTGTTCTTCGTTATATTTGTCTGGCAGAACCTTTCGAGGATTGCTGGTTGTGAACCTGATATGCTTTTTCAGCCTGTAAAGGCGGCAACTGTGAACCAAATTCTGTAAGATCAAATTTTTAAGATTTTCAAGATTGAATATTTCTTGACATTGTTACCTGTATTTTTATTTATTCTAAATAACTGGGGGACCTTCATTATTTTGTCATGACTGGTAAATTTTGACCAATGGATTTGTTGAGAAACTTTTAGCCATTCTTATTTGTGTACTTCCGTCCCTTGTCTGTGCCTTTAATTATATCGATGTGTGTATTCTATGAAAATGCTTCCACATGATGGTATGGTTTTATAGGTGGCCGAAATGCTAAATGTATAGAGGCTACACCCAGTCATAATGTACCGTGGGGAATGCTGCATACTATTGTCTGTTGTTCATTATAACATTTTAGAGTTTTAGATTATTGATCTCTTACTATATACTTGTATATGCTGATATCATGTTTTCCCTCTGCTTCAAATTCAGGAAAGGTGCATTTGCTATTAAGGATTATCACATTTACAGCTTGAAACTCAGAGTCGCTTCTCGTAGTCTTTGGCAATGTTCACCAATGACTAATTTACATAGTTTTCTTTTATCCACGGCTAGAACTATATTCCAACAGGTAGCCTTTCTTTCGAAGTATAAAATATCTTCATTTATTGAGTATGCTCAGTTAAATTTTATTTCTTGGATTCTTTTACTTCCAGATTATATATACCCACAGAAAAACATTTGAAGCTGATGTGTATGCTGTAATCAAGTCTATTCTTTGTTCCTTTCAGAAGAATACGACGACGGTATGCATTTTCGAGTGAAATTTTCAATTCAAGTGAAATTTCTTACTACCATATATGTTCTACATTAAGATCTTGTAGTGTTTTATGGTTTTCTGATGCTAAAACAGAAATCAAAATGTTACATATATACCATAGACTCCTTTGTAAAGTAACAGCCCTATGTATTTGATTTGTGTTCTTAATCTTGAAACATCATATAGTAACCTCATTTTGCTTTCGGAAACTAATTTTTTTCCAGTTTGGTTGGTTGTTCCTTTGGTCACAGGAGGACAGTATCAAGGAATTGGTTTCCCATCTTGCATCGTCAAGCCATCACGGATTGACCTCATTGATGGGGTTGTTTATTGAGCCAGTGCTTGGAGAACTGTATCTTCAATGTCCATCTACTGGTGAATGCTAGTTTATCGACTATCTTAGGCTTCAAAATCCATATTTCTGTGGGTTGAATGTTTGATATTGACTCTATTTTTTGTCGTCCATCTCTTTTGTAGACATCCTATATGCTCTAGGCTGTGCATGGGTACGAATTGGGGGGTTGAGTTATCATCTCCTGATAAGCTGTGACGATCTGGATCCTTCACTGAAGTACTCTTGCAAGCACACACAGTTAGCGGAAAGGATTGAATTGCTTGAACTAGAGAATAAGGTAGCTTTCCCCTAACAGTTTTCTATTATATAGGTTCATGCAATCAAACTTATATAGTTGGTTTGATATTATGTTATGTATGTTTGCGCAGTCATCAGTTGTTTTTATTCTAATTTTTTGTTCGATGAAAAATGGTATGCTTATGCATGCACATCTAATCACCTTCGTGACTTTATACTTATCAATTTGTTACGGAATTAACATTGTAATGGGAACACGATATTAAAACAAGAGTTGAATATCAAATGAATGCATCTTTTTTGATGTTATGTCTAGAATCTAGATGTATTAGGATTTGCTAATGTAGACCAGGCACTACATGGCAATGTGAGTCTGGCTGCAAAGGGAGTTCTTTATGTATTAAGGAATGAATGAATAGATTTATGTGTAAACTTTGTTTAACTTTTGTATTAATGAATGAATGAATAATTTTGTTTAGCTATTATGGTTAAAAATCTATTGCTTCATGCAGTGTTGTTAAAGGCGCGCCTAGGCTCAAGGTGCAGGTCTAGCGCCTGTTGTCATTCCAAGTGCACTTATGTTTACTAGGCGCGCGCCTCGGTTGCGCCTCATCCTATTTGTCGAGTGCACTTCACAGTTTTTTTTTTGTTGAAAAATGATTATTCTCTTTCTTAAGCCAAAAAAGGTACTTTTGGCAACTTAATAAACAAAAAAGAAAGCCTAAGCGTATGAGAAAAGGAACTTTTGTTCAAATGAATAAACAAATAAGAAAGCCCAAGAATCAAAGTGGTCAACCGAACATAGAAAGAGTGAGACTGTGAGACCAACGATGAAGCCCTAGTTGCAGAGATGAACAATGGAGCCATGTCAATTCTTTCTTCTTCTTCTCTCTCTTCTCTTCTCATCTTTGTTTACTTCTCTCTCTCTATCTAGTTCTCTTCTCTATGTCCTTTTTTTTTCTGGCTCTGTTTTTCTCCTTTTTCTTCACACTTTCTCTCTCTTCTCATCTACTTCTTTTGTCTCTGTGTCTTATTATTATTTTTTTGGCTCTGTTTTTTTCCTTTTTTTGTTAACAGTTTTTTTTTTTTGTTAATAGATTCACTGTTTTTCCTTTCAAAAAACAAATTTTGTTTTGCCTTCCAAGAAAACAAATTTGTGTTTTGTTTTATGTTCTTGAATGCTTATATAGTTGATGGATTTACTTTTTAATATTTGATATTAATTTTTAAAATATTGATATGACTTGTGAGATATGAATGCTTTTATACATGACCTCTAATGAACCATAAGCGTATCTCTTCTTTGTCAACTCGTTTTTATATGTTTATGCTTCTGTGATAGACTGATAACACATGTCGCAAATCTTCTCACTGTGTCACTTCTTATAGGTACGGCAAGAGTGTTCCTATTTAGCGGGCTCGTTTTATTTGATCGAAAATGGCAAACAGAGAACAAGGTTGTTGGAAAATCTCAAATCTGAGTGCAAGAGGCTACAAAGAAAGGTCTGACCCCTTTTTTAAACTACTTGTTATGTAATTTCCTCTAGATATGTGGTAATGAAGCCATGAAGCTTAACTACTATGATTGGACTGATTTGAGCTTTACTCTGGACAATCACCAGCAAGTTTCTAGCTTTAATTTAATTGTTGATTTATATATATATATATATATATATATATATATATCAATGGTTTCACTTGTCGCCTAATTCAAACTTGTTTGGCTTTGATCAAAACCGGTTAGTTCCTTAATTTCAAAAGATTGGTGCAATCAAGTTAATGAATTTATGAGAGATATCTTGCATTAGTTAACACTGAGATTGAGACTTCATGGCCTTTCCTCTCTAGCCGTCCTTGTACTTGTTGAATCTCTGGAAGACTGTGCTGTAAAAAATGTAGAAATGTGAAAAGAATAAACATAAACATATGTTTATCATTTTGGAACTAATTCAGCAGGGAGACTACGGAAATGTATATTTTTTTAAACCATATATAGGAAACTTAATCATTCTCCTTTTGTATCTATTTGTGTTTCACCTATGAGCTATAGAACTTTTGAGTTTTTTTGAATCATATAGGAAAATGGCATCATTTCACCTTCTTTTGTAAGAAAAGAAGCATATGTGTGTATTCTGATTGTTTGATTTGTAATATATTCGAAATTATTCCGATTTTATCTTTTTCACTTGCAATGTTTTATTTGATAACTGTAGTGTTTTTTTTCACCTTGGGGTTCTTTCTTCTGTAATTTAACATTTATTACCATCATCCTTGGCTTTATCCCAAATGAATGGGGTTCTGCCATTTGTCTGAATAATAATTTATTTTAATTTTATATATATGAGGAAACTGGCTAATTCTGCAGGCATTGTTATGCTTTTCTTTTCTTTTTTTTTTTTTTCCTAAATCATTGTTATGCTTTTCTCTAAAATGTACTACCATGTCATCTTTTCTGTTTTGATATAGATATTGTTTTTCTAACCACTTATTTTCATTCATCATCATGGAACGACAAGCATTTTGTTTGAATTTTATCCATTTTCATTCTTGTATAGTGGCCCAGTCTGCATAATTTGTATTTCCAGAAATGTAAATTAAAGTATTGCTATATTCTTTTCCTCGTCTTCTTACATCATATTTTCTGCTTGGTATTTGTTGTTGTGACCTTATAAAGATTGTTCTTGTACTCAGATAGTCTTTCGCTCTGATCCTGCAAAGTTTAAGAAGTTAAAATATGAATGTGATGAGTTTCTTAAACTGATTGGAAATTCAATTGGCCTGATCAAGAATGTTGAAAGCATGGATCTACAGCAGATTACTGACCAAGTGCAAAACTGGCAGGTATTTTTTTTGGACTAGATACTGGTGTTTGCTAATTTATTTTATATTAGATAGTGTCTACATTACGGATTTCCTTTAAAGTTTATTTTTCAAGATAGTTTTCATATGTTATCCATTTTCCATCCAATCTTTCAGGAGACAGCAACCTGTTTTATTGATAGGTTATCGTGCGAATATGCTGCCTATGTTGATATTGTTCAACCAGTTCAGTTTGCAATCTATGATATGAAATTAGGCTTAGCTCTGGTTTTTTCAAGTTCTTTGCAGAAAAAGTTTCTGCATGAAGTTGGGCAAGATGATATGGATAAAGTTCTGGTACTACATGTTTCTTGTGTTATGTTTTTGTTGTTATCATCATGTCATTATCACAATCATTATTATTGTAGATGTCATGTAGCTCTTGATGCTAGCTTGGTTGGTGCATGACAGGATACACTATATTCATTTATGAGATTTCCAAGGGGCTGTGCATCCAAAGCTGTTTCAGTTAACGTTAATAGTGGGCTGGCCAAGTTCCCTTACTATGATGTTGAATTCCCTACTAATACTGGGGAAATGGATATCAATTTGCTAGGAAATTTGGTTGGTTTTAGAGGAGGTGTCACTTCTAAAACGGTGTGTGATTTTTTGATGTTAAATTTCTTCCTCATTCAATGCTTGACATTGATGTAGAGCTTTAGTTAATCTCATTGACATAAAATTAAATATTTTCCATTTGGAACAGTTATCTGTCTTGCAAGAAAAGGCTGCGATTAATCAAAATATTCTTGCTCGTGTTGTTCATTCTGTTTCTGAGTCCCAATTAATGGATTACACATCCTTCACGGTGAGAATCCACCTTTATGATTAATTTTTAGCAGAAAGTATACCGAGGAATTTACTGAACACTAAATTTTTGAACTAATATCACAATATCTCCCTTTATCAGCTTTTGGATAAGATATTTGAGGAGTTTGCAACGCTTTGGATGAGCATGAAAGTTGAAGTCAAAAACAAAGAAGACCGTGAAGCTCAGCAATACAAGTTTAGGACCCGTGCATTTAAGATGGAAGACATATTCGAAATTGATATATCCACTCTTAGTATTGCAAATGAGAGTTTTTCAGAATGGCGTGATTTTCTAGCTGATGAAGAATTCACTGAAAGGGTAACAGTTCTACTTGCAAATCATATTTTTGTTCTCTCTCTTTATGCATGTGTTTGTGTCTGTATCTTTATGTTTGTGTATATGATTCCCTAACCACATCTCTTCTTCATTGAGCAGGAAGTTGATGAAAAAGGTGAAATTCTGGAGGAAGAATGGAACTTCATGAAGGAATCCATTCTGGACAATGTTGTCCGCATTCACAATCAATTATTTGGGTCTATGGATCTTGTCCAAGCTGTAAGCTTTCACATCTTTTCTTTATGCTTAGTTATTTCTTTATAGTATGAAGGAAGTGAGATTTAATTATGGAGGTGCAAAGCATCCAAATATCTCTTGTTTAATCAATTATTACGGGTTAGAGAGATCCATGTTAGCTTTTTGCATTCTCCAGGAATTGTCATAATTTTATGTTGATGATAGTTGATCTCATAGATTTTTTATTTAATTATGTATCTATATATATATATATTGTCATTTAATAAAATTAGAAAAGTGAAGCAAGTCTCTAAGATGCCAAACTTGAATGATACACAAGTGGAAAATGACTGTAATTAAAAAAATATACCTTTGATTGTTTCTTTCGAGTGTCAGCCAAATATTTGTGTATCGACATCTATTGGGAACCAGGAACACAATCAAGAATTACGGCATAAAAGTAAACACACCACATGCACAGAACACAAAGATTTACGTGGTTCAGCGTAAGCCTACATCCACGGTGAATATCTGATGAGAAATAAAATTGAAGTTCTATAGAGCGAGATGGTTAATTTGAGGAATTTTAGGTCCCTTGTTATTTATATTGAAAGATATTATAAAAAAAAGATGTGCTGTGTTGATACTTTCACGTGTTGGAAATCTCATATGTCCTTTTTGGCGATGATACTCTGGCTTTTCATGACATTGATGTGTCCCAGCTGAGATCCTTGAGATGCGTGCTAAAAAGATGCTAATTTGTTTTGGCGATGATCTCATATCTCTCTCTTGTGTGATTGGCCTCTTCTCATGGGAGGTTCGATGTGTCTTCTCTGTTTAGTTGCCTATCAGATACCCCAGTGCACTTGGAAAGCATCGTGCACCATAAGGCCCCTCTCAAGGAGGCCTTTTTAGCTTGGACAGTGGTTTGGGGTTAGATTTTGACACTTGGCAACTTGAGGAGGAGAAGAAAGATCACGGTTAATTGATGTTGCGTGTGCAAGAGGAATGGAGATTCAGTTGACCATCTTCTCTTGCATTGCCCTATTGCTGGTGCCTTTTGTTCAGTTTGTTTGGGGTTCAGTGGGTCATGCCTGGTACTAGAGACGTTTGATGGATGTTTGGAGAGGGAGTTATGTGGGTTACCGGGCCCGCGTTTTCGGAGGGCGTCCCCCTTGTGCCTTTGGTGTTGCATTTGGAGGGAATGCAATAGAAGATCCTTCGATGGTGATGAATCTTCTATTGGGATATTAATTTTTTTTTTTTTAGCTCTTTTTTGTTGGGTAATGGGTAGATATTGTGCACCTGTAATGGAAACAGTTGGCTTTTTGGGCTCCTTGGGCCCTTAGAGTCTTTTGTGGCTTGTGTGTAGTTTCCTTGGGATGCGTTCCCCTTTTGAATGCTTTCTAATTCATCTTTACTTATCAAAAAAAGAAAAGAAAAGGGATCCTAGTTAGAACACTGTTTATAACAAAAAAAACCATACACACAAAATCAAGGGCATAATTAAATTACATAATCCTAGTAATCCACTTTCAAGAAGTTTTCTTTTATTTTCTTTCAATTTATTATTATTACTATTAATATGGACAAATTACTCTGATCTCCTTAATTACCCATAGATTGAACTTTTTAGAATTCCTCTGACATCCCTGACAGAGTTAAGAGCCGTTAATTTTATTAACGGCAGTAGTAAATTTAGCATATTATCCTCATCTTTAATATCATAATTGCATATGTCATGATGCTGTAAGCAGAATATTATAATTTTACTAAATTGCACTCACATCACACACCCACCCACCCACCCTACATCTATCATCAGTACTCTTGCCACCACCACCACAGCCCCTCTCCAAAACCCACCATCGTGAGACAACTTACCCCAATCAGACCACCCAACCAACCGCCTCCCAACCCCCACCATCCTCACTTGTCTCTCTCTCTCCACAATCACCCTATTAGACTAACACCACAAAATAAATCGCAGATACAACTCAAATCTGTGTTGTATATATATATATACACACTTGTAACATAGAAGTCACTAAAAAATTCCATGAAACCCAACCTTGGCCGAACTTTTTCTACCATCAATCAACACAATGGTAGAGAGAGAGAGAGAGAGAGAGAGAGAGAGAGAGAGAGAGACTAAAAAATCGTGAACCATCTCCATCTCCAATGAAACCCTGAAGGTAAAATCGTTGGCCCTGTTCAGCTCCAATCGAAACCTTAAAACAAATTCAAATCAATTTCCATAATCATGGTGCCGATCAGGCTTCAATTCTGCCCAAACTTCATCGATCCAATCTCTTCTCTCGAATTGCTTAAAAATCCACCACCCTTAGCCGATCAAAGATTAGACTCTCCAATGAGATCAGAGCATTGGAGAGAGAGAGAGGCAGTTGGAGGAGATGCTTGTGCCGGCAGTGGGAGGGAAGGTTGAGGCTTCTGCATATATGTGTTTATGTAATAGGTGTATAATTTATATAATTAATTATTGTAATATAAAATATATAGTTATAAAGTGATAAGTGTAAAATTATTACTATTATATATGAAGTATAATTAGCTATTATGTGATAATTGTTTAATTATTGTAGGTGCAAAAATTTGCACATATGGGAAAGGAACAATCTTACACCGATTACACTAAAAATAGAGGAAAAGACTATTATGAATATCAAGAGGACGTGACAA
>JAOTQH010000011.1:629055-640041 GCA_025631255.1 Cornus kousa | reverse complement strand
GGTTTTTTTTTTTTTTTTTTTTTTTTCCTTTCCTTTTTCTTTCACTTCTCACAATATCTATTTTCCAGAGGAAATTTCCACTTCCTCATTAGACAACTTTATCAATATTGAAGTCATAAGAACTCAAATTTGCAGAGGTTGGAACTGCTTTTGGGCATTTCTTAGCTCCCCAGTCTTCACACCTTGGACACCAGGAGAAAAGGAAGCAATTGTGGTGTACAATTGAAACAATATGCAGAACTGCAATTGATTGTGGTGATCTCTGGAAGGATGAAATTAAGAATTTAGGGAAGAGGAGGGCTTTGTCTGACCTTCTAAAGCTTTTAGATAACTGTGGGCTGTCTAAACACAGGTCTACATTGTTTGAGGTATTAAATCTAGTTCCAGTTTTGTGGGTTTATGGCCTTACATTTGATAAGAACTTTAATTTCCAGGAACAATTTTACTTTATTTTATTTTTTTGACAATTATGCTTTCATATATGTTGTAAGCTGTTACTTTTTTACTTGTCGGTTGTTTGGTTTCTCCAAGCTTAATAGTGGCTTTCCTTCTGATGGTTGTAGGATCAATTCAGATGCAATCAATCAGGTTCATGGCTCCTTCAACCATCATATGAAGTGAAGCATTTGCTGCTGACACATGGTAGACTGTCTGCCATGGATGTTGATGTTTCTGCTTCAAGCCAGTCTCAGTGTTTGCCCTATGAAAATTTGGATACTCAAATGACTACAGTAAACCAAGACTACTTTAAGAGCTTGGCATCGGTCCACCTTCTGCAGCAGATTTGCCTGAATTTCCATAAAGATTTTACTCTTGAACAGGTAAACTCTTAGAAATTGATAAATCTGAAGGGCTGATCTGTTTGGTCATAAAAGGTTGATCCATCAATCTGATTCCTGCTGGGTTTGTCCAACTTCTGGACTGGGTTCATCAATCTGATGCCGTGTGGTAAATTTTTTAATTGCGGTCAGTTCAATTGGACTAGGGACTAACAAACTTGTTGTCCAGTCCTTTTATATTTTAGAAAGAAGATATATATATATATATATATATATATATATATGTAAGAAGGAAAGAGAGAAAGAACACCAGGTTTCCTTGAATATTTCTAAACAAAATTTTGGGGCAACATGGTTTTACATGTGGCCCTTTTTAGGTTTAAAATCAATTTGGTTTTGGCAATAATCAGTTAAAACATTTATTAGGAATATCTTCAAAAGTGAGTGAAATTTTGGTGCATTAAACGGTGATGTGCCCTCAGTGCTGGTTATGTCTTCTTGTCATTCCATAACATTTACAGTGCAGTATTGTTATAACGAGTGAACTTAACATGCTTGTAAATTTCACGTTTAAGCAGGTCAATAGATCATGGTCTTTCATCGACCATCTAATTGTGATACAACAAGAGCAACGGGCTTCTGCCTATGGTTTTACTGAGCAACTGACATGCTTGAGAAAATGCATATTACCTCTAGAAAATGTGTTTTCAAATGCCTCTGCTTTTGATTGCATGAGTAGTGGGGATTGCCCTTTGATCCATAACCAACAGGCCACATATAAATGTATGTGGCAACAAAAGGTAACCTTTCTCCTTGCAATGGTTTGTGGTGTATATGGTTTATTTATTTATTTTTACCTTTGTCTGGGTCTTTAGATGGTAATGGTTGTAAGTTCTCTTCATGTTGCAGCAACTACTTGATAGTTTGTGTGTCATGTTGCATGAGGAAGGTTTGCTGCTAAAAGCAGTTGAAGATAACCATTTGGACTCTTGTCAAAATGTCAAATCTGCTGCATACAGGCTTCATGTTTTCATTGAGAAGTTTGTTCCAGATTTTCAGAAATCTAAGGTAATCAGTGTTGTTTATTGTGGTGCTCTCTCCCTCTCTCCCTCGATTTGGGTGGGGCCTGTTCAAATTTAACTCTAGCTCTTGTGTACCTATGGGAATTTTGACAGGATATTCTGGATAATTATCTCCTTGGCCATAATAGAATTATAACCGCAGAGACCGTTCCATTGCACCCTAGCATAATTTCAAAGCAAATGGAAGAGTTGGTACTACAAAACTTCAAGTTTATAAAGGAGTTTGAGGAGCATCTCTGTACTTTCCGCATGGAACTTATGGATAGAAGATCGGTTGAAAAGGCTCTGCTTGGTCGTTTTGAAGATATATTTAAAATGGTATATGTAGATTACATACATATGTTTATTGTTCATTGGAGAGCTTGGAACATATTTCTCTATCTCAATGACTGCAAATCTATTTGTTACTTGGATGCTTACGTTTCTGATAGGATCTTCCTTGATCAATCCAAAACACTTCGCTCAATTTTGTTTAGATATGGATTTTGAGAACATTGCATTGCACATCAAGGTAGGTGTTTTTAATTTTTCTGAATGGAAACTATTTGTGCTTTCTCAGGGTAACTTAGTAGCAGAGGAATACAACTCAGCTCTACAAGGTACAAATGAATCAGAAAATATAGAGGAAGAGTCCAACTGTTTCCAGAAAAAATCTTGTGAACTCAAAGCTGAATTTGGTGATGCCCTGAAAGGAGCATATAAATGTATAATGGATGCATTTGATAGAGTAGGCTCACTGAATAATGATCATGCATTTCCTGACGGATCGCCTGGCAATATTACTGAATGTCAAATAGTCTTTGAATCGTATACAGAAAATCTGCGCTTGGACCTTGTATGTGATGAAGTACTCAAGACTATATATCATGGAGTAAGTTATATGTACCATTCTCGTACTATTAGTTCTATAGGAACCTTTTCTTTTATTGTTACTTTCTTTGTTTGCCCTCTTATGCAATATGTTTTGTGCAGGTAAAACTGGTAAACGATTATAGCAATGAAGATCCCAATTTACCTGTTCTAGTTGGAGCATATTTAAAGCATCTTTATTTGTTATTGGACTTGCTGTTGGCCTTTGGCGATCAACTTCTGCATGATTTCTTAGCAATGCATAGAATGGTAAGTTGATTTACCCAAACCTTTACATGAATTGAGCTCGTTTTAATTTATATTCTGATGTTGCATTAAGTTTTGGTTGGAAGATGGTCTAAATTAAACCATATATATCAAGTGTCCATGGACCTTAAACACAGAGTACAATATTCATAAAATTTGCATACCATATGTAAAATTCTCTCATATATATGTGTGTATAAATTTTGTAATCTTATTTGACAAATATATTTGTTTCCGTCTTTTCTTTTTATTAGTTGCTTGATCCTCCAACAACCACCCACACCCCCAGGCAACAATATCACACACTTCTGGGAAGAAGATACATTGAATCCTTCCTGTCACATTCACGATATTTTCTCATTTATTCTCAATTTACAAGTAATCAACGGGCTGGAATATTTCTCATATGAAATTTCTATCTGATTACGATACAGGTATCTATGGTGACTCATGTGCTTGCAGGCATGTTTGCTTCACTGTATTCCAAAGGCTTTGGCACTTCAACAGAAGATGAGGACACTATCCATGATAAAACTCAAAATGCAAGTGGAACAGGTATGGGAGAGGGTGCTGGACAGACTGATGTTAGTGATCAATTAAACAATGAAGATCAGCTTCTTGTGGCCTCTGTAAAGGTATAGCATTAGTACGCGTACTGAATGTAGCCTCTTTTTTTCCTAGCACGTAATTCTGGACATGATCTGTAATATGTTTTGTCCTTTGTGCTTTTGCAGCCGAATGAAGAACAAGATGCTTCAAGTGAAACTCCAAGTAAAAATGATAAAGGGATAGAGATGGAGCAGGATTTTGCTGCTGATACATTTAGTATTAGTGAGGATAGTGGAGATGATGGTGAAGAAGATGGTGATAATGAGCAACTGGAGTCTGCAATGGGGGAAACAGGAGCAGACAGTGAAATCATTGATGAGAAGCTCTGGGATAAGCACAACGATGAAAATCCTGATAACAGAAATGAGAAGTATGAGCCTGGGCCTTCTGTTGAAGACAGTGATTCTAGTGGTAGAGAGCTACGAGCTAAGGAAGATCCTTCCTCTGTTGCTAATGAAGCTGAAGAACTCAATCCTGATGAATTTGAAAAACAAAATGATAACGGAAACCAAGATGGTCTTGACAATACTGAGAATTTTGAAGACATTAACATAGACAAAGAAGAGGCATTTGCAGATCCTACAGGATTGAAGCTTGATGAGCCAAATAAGGGCTCTGAAGAAGATATTGATATGGATGAGCAGGAAGGTGCTGATCCCATGGAAAGTGCTGATCCAAACGAGCTTGATGAGTCTGCTGAAACTGAGAGTGGTGAAGATGGAAATGCCAATTCTATAGAAAAAACTTTGGAAGGGGCCGAAACTGAAGAAGTTGATGGCAATGCTGAGAGGGATGATCTAGGTAACAATCAGACAGATAGTACAGAAATGGACTTGGCGGCACCCGAAAAAGATGCGGCTGAACGGAATGCTTCCGACTTAGTTAGTGATCAAGTGCCCAATACAGAATCTGATACACAACCAAAAGGTGATTCACATGCAGCAGACCTAAGAGAGGTTGCACCAGAAGCAAAAGGTTCTAACAGCAGTGGGATTCAGCATGACCCCTCTCCTATGAGAGGCTTACCTAATGCCACCGAGACTGAAATTACAGTGGCTGACTCATCAAATGGTGGAAGATTAAGTGATGACCAATTTAAATCTCAGTTGCCTCAACATGATTCTTCCTCTCTTCAGAAAACCCAACCAAACCCTTGTCGTGATGTTGGAAATGCACTTGATGAATGGAAAGAAAGAGTCAAAGTGTCTTTTGATCTTCAGAACAACGATGTAGAGGCTCCAGATGACATGATGGATGAGGATGCAGATGAGTATGGATACACCTTCGAGTTTGACAAGGGAACCGCTCAGGCATTGGGGCCTGCAACATCTGAACAGATGGACCGGAATATCAATGGTGACAAGGCTGATGCAGATGGTAAAGATTTAGATAGAGAAGAAATTGCTGCAATGGAAATTGACAAGCATGATTCCGAAAAAGTACCTATTAAGAGTCATGCCTTGAGTCTCAGAAATGAGATTGAGAAGCAGATGAAGATCTCAGACCAAGAGATGCCACCAGAGGAACCACCAGAAATCCATAGCCATGTTGATGGTCATCCAGGAATCCTGTCAGAGAGTTTAGTCACCTTGAATAGATCTTACATGAGTGAGGACATAAATCAACTTGGTAAACTTTCAGTAAGTGACAATGAACTGGGGAAAGCCCACAATCTCGAGGAAGCGTCCAGTGATGTGAAAAATAATGCTACTACTGTTTGGAGAAGATATGAACTGCTCACGACAAGATTGTCTCAAGAGTTGGCTGAACAGTTGCGACTGGTAATGGAACCCACTCTAGCTAGCAAGCTCCAAGGCGATTACAGGACTGGCAAAAGGATTAACATGAAGAAGGTAAAGAAGAATATAGTTTATTCGTTTTAGTTGAATCCTTTAACTTTGGTTGTATGTCAATTTATCAATGCTACATAATTGGTACATAATTTTCCTTGCTTCATTATTGGAAATTCACCAGGTAATTGATTACATTGCAAGTCTTTATCGGAAAGATAAAATATGGTTGAGGCGGACCCGGCCCAATAAAAGGGACTACCAAATTGTTATTGCTGTGGATGATTCCCGCAGCATGTCAGAGTCTCATTGTGGGGATGTTGCTATTGAAGCTTTGGTGACAGTATGTCGTGCCATGTCTCAATTGGAAGTGGGAAAACTGGCTGTCGCAAGCTTTGGAAAGAAGGGCAATATTAAGTTGTTGCATGACTTTGATCAACCACTCACTCCAGAGGCTGGGATCAAGGTTTGTATTCTGGCTGCTGCTGGTATCTTGTGCATATATGATTCCGTTGTCCGACATTGCTTTTTGTTTTTTGTTTTTTCTTTATTTATTTATTTATTTATTATTATTAGCGATGAAAGCATTATCTTGGTGTACCTATCAGTTGTTTTGTGTTTCTTCCCCTTTACTTTTTTCGTCCCATGTTGCAAAGAATATCATGGAATTTTTTAAATTGATCTCTTCGATGTTTTTTTTGCTGAGACAGATGATCTCGAGCTTGACATTTAAGCAAGATAATACCATAGCAGATGAACCTATGGTTGATCTCTTGAAATTTTTGAACAATTTGCTGGATGCTGCAGTAGCAAATGCACGACTCCCATCTGGACAGAATCCACTACAGCAGTTAGTTTTGATCATAGCTGATGGTCGGTTCCATGAAAAGGTACGTTTCTGATGTGTTTGTAGTATTAAGTTACTTGCCTCTCTATTGTTATGATCTGAAATTAGAAATTTGCTTCACCATTTTTCTTCTATATTTTCCATAATGTATCACAGGAGAATCTGAAGCGATGTGTTAGGGATGCTTTGAATAGAAAACGAATGGTTGCGTTTCTGCTCCTTGATAGCCCAGAAGAGTCCATAATGGACCTCATGGTACCACTTTATTCTATTTTTACTAATATTATTTTATATCTTCTGCTACTTTTTGAACAAGAACAATCACCAATAACCACATAATTTGGTCTGTCTTGTTTCTTTATTGCAGGAGGCCTCATTTCAGGGTGGGAATATTAAATTTTCAAAGTATTTAGATTCATTCCCATTTCCATACTATATTGTGCTGAAGAACATTGAAGCACTCCCTAGGACCCTTGCCGATTTATTAAGACAGGTACTTTTTTTGCAATTATAAAAAACAATGGATATTTGTTGAGCATTTTCTTGTGGATTTGTTGATGTTATATGTACTTATCGTACCTACCTACATCTGGCTGCAGTGGTTTGAACTTATGCAATACTCGAGAGATTAAATCAGTTGGGTGGACAAGCACTCACTACGTCTTGGTCAGCCTTTATAAATTGGACGAGGTCTATCGGATGTATAGCTTTTTTTTTGGCACCAATATGACATATAAACTGTCGCCTAAAATATTTAGGTTAGACGAGAAAGAGAAAAGGAACTGGGGTGTAGATGCGAGACATGCTAAAATTAGCATTTTACAGTGAGAATGAATTGTACAAATTACGATCTATATCAATATAAAGCGGTTGTTTATGCCATCGTCTGTGCTATTTCTCAGTATTTTCTAGTGTTTATGAAGTTTGGCACATTAAATATGTGGGGTGTGTGAGGTATTCTCATTTTGTTGTTGTGTGATGCCTTCTTGAGTGATGCACTATGAGCTCTTGATATATGTCCACACACATGTTGAGTCTCGAAATGATGTTTAGTAATACGTCTAAGCAAATTCTGTGTCTAAACTGAACCCGTGGTAATGGATTTGGAAATATTTGTGGCGCCAAATCGTCATCTTGGATTTGGAATTGGAGAAAATTTAATACAAATTTTAAACTAAAACTTTCTCTAATCCCAAATTTAAAGCACTAATTCAGTGCTCCCAAACAGGACAATATTTTTTATAACAGATTTCAGAGAGTACCAAATGCACATGACTAATAAGTTTTTTTATTATATGTCAGATGTGATTCAATTAGAATGGTTGAGTAAGTGTAGTCAACTATTATCAAATGGGCAATAGCCCGTAATGCACCTTCCAAAAAACATAAAGTAGTTTACTCTTAAGTTAATGCCTGAACTTCTTATTTTGAATACTTCAAGTTTAACATTCTAATTTGATTAATTTGGACTTTAATTATTTTTTTATTTACTATTATTTTTTTACTTACTTGGTATTTACACATGCCCCCACTTAAATTCGAATCCCGACCTCCATTTGTGAATTATTCCAAAAAAGTAACACTACCTTTCAAGGGCATATCCCATTAAGCAGCAGCAGCAGAAGCAGAAGCAGAAGCAAAAAGAAATTTCTGGGTTAAATCCTACATCTTACTGATTGAAGCATATATGGATAAAAGACTGAGGCTTCGCCGAGTGGGAGTGTTCCCACACTATGCACATTGATGCAAGAAGATGAACTCATTCTTGATAGACTTTCAGTCGTCACATGCTTCCATGAAACTTCTTTGCATATGGCGGGGCACGTTATCTTCACAGAAGCGCTTCTGAGTCGAAAGCCTAAATTGGCTACGGAGTTAGACTCATTGCTTGTGATCAAGATATATAGGACGACTCCTAGCTCTTCTCTTCATCACTTGGCGGTGAAAGGTTGAGTCGGAGTTATAGGAGAGTTGACTGCGATCTTTGTGAGAATCAGGTGTTGCTACATACCATAATAAAGAAAGAAAGAAAAAAACTGGTTGGTATATGAACCCAAGGAAGAAATTATGAATAGCCAAAACTTGGTTATTTTCGTTCACCTTCTCTTGTCCTTCATATTGCCTCTAAATGCGATGACGGGTTGAAACAATGCTCTCCAGACAAGTCTCTACATCTCCATATTCATCATATTTAATGGTACCACAACCTCCATGAGATCTGGGAATCTGTACATACCTGTCATATGCATTTGTTTTTAGGTTGTATGTAACTAAATTCTCATGGCTCATAAATTGGATTTCATCATCATCATGGGTTGAGAAATTCAAAGGCCTTGCCTTTCAAAATTGGGAAGTAATCCTTCCATCAACTTTGGTCCAAGACTCTCTCTTGCCGTATTCCTTCATCAGCCAAAGTTCACTAGAACTAGAATAACGGGCGATACAAAGACATCCTCTGAGAACTCCAAGAAAGTAGAGTTTTGATGGTGTTTCAAAATAAGGTAACAAATTTTTTTGAAATTTCTCTTGGGCTAAATTAAAAGAAACTATATTGCCGCCACCTTTCAACCAGTGGAGAACTCCTTTGAAGAATGTCCCCGGACAATTCACCATACCATAAGGAGAGTCTTGAATCCGTCTCCAAGAATTTGTTTTTAGTGTATATATATACACACTCTTATCATCACAAGACCACTCCAAAACCTTGTAGTCATCAGCGGATGCATCATAGCCGAACCCGTATGAAACTATTCGTCTGTTTTGAAATGGTGAGTCTGGTAATCTGTTGAGCTCTCTGGTCGAAGGATTCAACAAGTAAAGAAGACGGGTTGGATAAGTTTCCAATAATATCAAGCCATCACAAGAACCCCATAATCCGATCCGTTCAGGCTGAAAAGGAAGTGGAGGAGAATCAACGTGAATTGCTTTTGTGTGATCATCAATGTCGAGGGAAAGTACAATGGGTCTGCTCGGAGAATCGGGTGAATAAATTGTACCCGAAAAAACATGTTTTTGTTTGTGAGATCGATTTAGATGCAGCTTGACAAAATATGAATCAAAGAATAAAGTGAGCCAAGACTTTGATACACACTTAAAACGTACAAGAGACTTGACGGGTAGTCGTGATAGTATGTCCACCATGAGATCATAGGGAAGGATGGCTGCCCTTCTCGGTCTCTTTTCACTCTCCATCCTCGTAGCCTCTCCGCAAGGGTTTTTGGGTCGTGATACTCTCAGGCCGATGCTTTTGGCCTATTTCTAGTCCAAGCTGGCAAGAGATAACCAAAACCTGTAACCAAACGCACCTCTTCGTTTTCCCAATCTCAGATTCCACTTTCCAGAGAACAAAACGCGGCAAACCAATTTAGGAAGAAGAAAAAAAAGGCAACAGCAAGTCGAAGCTAGCACGGACAAAGCCAGAAAGAATGGGTTTATCCAGTAAACTACAGGGCACGCATTGATATAATATAAGAATACGTAGGGTTTATATAGGAGAGGATGTGTAGAGAGCAAGTAAACCTACTGAATCAACATAAGAAAAGGAGAGTAAGAATGACTTATATAATCACCATTGTTTTTAACTCTCTTAGTAAATAATAGTACAATTTTTTTTTTTTCCTTTCTCAAATTCCCATCTACAAATTCTAATTTATCCGAACCAACAAATAAAATCCTATTTTAACTAGGATTCAATTCTATTTTCAAATTCCAAAAATTTATTTTTGGTTCCAAACAAAGCCAGATAGATTCCTATATGAAGAATTTTTTCCAAGCAAGGAGATGGATTGACTTTTACTTTGTATGCTCTTGTCTTGGTGTGCATACAGTGATAATCAATTCTACAAATTACAACCGCTTTATATGTTTATGCCGGCTATTTCTCAGTATTTTCTAGTGTTTATGAAGTATGGCACATTAAATATGTGGGGTGTGTGTGGGCTATTTTCTCATTTTATTGTTGTGTGATGCCCTTCTCGAGTGAAGATTGGGAGCCTGTGTCTTCTATGAAAGTCAAATCCATCTCCTCGCGGGATGGTAAAATTTTGTAAAAGTAAAAATTTTGGGAAAACTTTGATGAGCTCTGATATATACACACACAATTTATTAGAAAAATAGATTTGAATTTTTGAAACAGTTTCTATTGCAGATTTATTGAAATTATAAACTTGAAAGGAAAAAAATATGGAATAAACATTTTCTCTGTATTAGCACACAATTCACAAGTTTATACGGGTCTTTATAAGAGAGAATACACGCACAAAATTAGAAAACTGATTACTGTCCTAATTAATAATTTCCTAATTTATATCATTTGACCAATATTCTATTTATAACAAATATCTTCCAAATATTATATATACAGCTAATAATATTTTAATATTTGGTAGTATTACTACCGAATCTTTCCTTTTCAACACTCCCCCTCAAGCTGGTTTGAAAATATCCTTCACAACCCCAGCTTGCCAATTAGTTTGTCGACCTGTCTTGTACGAAGTCCCTTTGTAAGCACATCTACAACTTTCTACTCTGTACCAGGAATGTATGGCGTACAGATCAATCTGTTTTCGAGCTTTTCTTTGATGAAGTGTTTGTCTACCTCCACGTGCTTTTGTTCTATCATAAAGTACTGGATTGTGAGCGATCGAAATAGCAGCTTTATTGCCACAATACAATTTCATAAGCAATGGATTAGAGACCTTTAATTCTTCCAATAGTCTCTTAATCCATAACACCTCACAAATTCAATGAGCAACTGATCTAAA